>WNWK01043007.1:0-15711 GCA_009830355.1 Cherax destructor
AGGGAAGAAGGATAGGGAAAATGAGAGAGAAACTCGTAAAGTGTGATGGAAAATGAGAGGGAAACGCGTCCAGAATGATGGAATATGTGTTAAAAGCAAATTAAAGGCGACGGAAAATGAGAGGGTAACCCGTCCAAGACGATGAAATATGACAGGGAAACCTGTCCAGGCCGATATAAAATAACAAGGAAACCTGTTAAGCGCGATGGAAAATGACAGGAAAAACACTCCAGGGCGACGGAATATTACAGAGAAACCGTCAAGGAAATTGAAAAATAACAGGGAATCCCGTCCAGGGTGACGGAAAACAACAGGGAAACCTGTCCATTGCACTGGAATCTGAGAAGGCAATGGAATATGACAGGAAAACATGTCCATGGCAATGGAATATGACAGCGATTTAAAATGACATGGAAACCAGTTCAGAGCGATGGAAAATGACAGGGAAACCCGTCTAGAACGATGGAATACGAGAGGGAAATCCGTGCAGGGCGATTGAAAAGGAAAAGGAAACCCGTCCAGGGTGATGCAATTTGACAAGGAAAGCCGTTCAATGCGACGGAATATGACAGAAAAACCCGTCCAGTTTGACGGAAAATGACAGGGAATCCCATCCAAGGCTGGTGAATATGAAAGGCAAACAAGTCCATTGAGGTAAAAAATGACAGGGAAATCCGTCCAGGGCGATGGAATATGACAGGGAAACCCATTAAGAAGGATGGAATATGAAAGAGAAACAAGTTAAAGGTGACAAAATCAGAAGAAAACGCGTCCAACACGATGGAATATGACAGAAAAACACGTCCAGGACGACTGAAAATGACAGGAAAACCAGTTAAGGGCGGTGGAATGTGACACGGAAACCCATCAAGGGCGATGAATATGAAGGAAAATGACAGGGAAACCAGTCCAGGGCGATTAAATGTGACATGAAAACCCATCCAGGGCGACTGAATATGACAAGGATACACGTCCAAAACAATGGAATATGAAAGGGAAACCCGTCCAGCGCGACTGAAATTAAAGGGAATCCTGTCCAGAGCAAAGGAAAGTGACAGGGAATCTTGTGCAGGGCGAATGAATGTGACAAGTAAACACGTACAGACCGATTGAAAATGAAAGAGAAACCCATCCAGGGCGATGGAATATGACAGGGAAACCTGACCAGGGTGATTAATAATGAAAGGGAAACACATCCAGGGCGATGGAATATGACATGGAAACTAGACCAGGACGATGAAATATGACAGATAAATCAGTCTAGGGCAATGGAATATGAGAGGGAAACCCATCCAGGGCGAAGGAAAATGATAGGAAATCTCGTCCAGGGCGAAAGAATATGACAGGTAAATCAGTCGAGGGCGATTAAAAATGAAAGGAAACCCATCCAGGGCGATGGAATATTACAAGGAAACCCATCCAAATCAATGGAAAATGACAGAGAAACCCGTCCAGGGTGATGAAAAATGACAGTGAAACCCGTCCTTGACGACAAAATATGAGACGAAAACAAGTTAAAGGCCACAGAAAATGACCGGGAAATCCGTCCAAGATGATAGAATATGACAGTGAAACACGCTTAGGGCGACTGAAACTGATATGGAAACCAGTCCAGAGCGATGGAATGCGACAAAAAACCCATCTAGGGCCAGGCAATGTGTCGGGAAAACCTGTCCAGGGCAATGGAAAATACCAAAACCAGTTCAGGACGAGGCGAAAATGACAGGGAATCCCGTTTATGGAGATGGAAAATAACAGGTTAACCCGTCCATGGCGACAGAATATAACAAGGAGAGCAGTGCAGGGCGACAAAATGACAGGAAACCCGTCCAGGGCGATGTAAAATGACAGGAAAATATTTCCAGGGTGATGAAATATGAAAAGGAAACCGGTCAAGGGTGTAGGAAAATGACCAGGAAACCCATCCTGGGTGATGAAAAATGAGAGAGGAAACCCGTCTAGGCCAATGCAAAATTAAGGGAAAACCTGAGTAGGGTGATGGAATATGACAGGGAAATCTGTCCAGAGCAATGAAAAAATACAGGGAAACCCGTACAGGTTCATGAAATATGACAGGCAAACCCGTCCAGGGTGACGGAAAATGATAGGGAAACGAGTGCAGAGGAATAGAATATGACAGATAAACCCGTCCAGGACGATTGAAAATGAAAGGGAAACCCATCCAGGGCAATGAAAAATGACAGAGAAACCCGTCCTGAGCGACTGAAAATGACAAGCAAACTCATCCATGGCGATGGAATATTACAGGGAAACCCGTCCAGGTCGAAATAAAATGACAAGAAAACTAATGCAAGGTGATAGAATATGACAGGTAAACAAATCCTTGGCGATCGAAAATGAAAAGGAAATGTGCCTAAGGAGATGCAAAATGACAGGAGAAACCCGTTCTGGGCGATGGAAAATGACAGGGAAATCCGTCTATGACGTTGGAATATGACAAGGAAACCCCTCAAGATCGATGGAAAATGACAGAGAAACCGGTCACGAACGAAGGAATACGAAGGGCGATGGAAAATGACAGGTTAACCAGCTAAGGGAGACGCAAAAGGAAAGACTAACCCGTCCAGTGCAATCATAAATGATCAGAAAACCCGTCCATTACGAGGTAAGGAATTCATTCTAGAAACAGATCATAAACCATTGGTATACCTAGAAACTTTTAAGGGAACCAACAGTCGCCTCTTGAGGTGGACATTGGCACTCCAAGCTTTTAAGTTTCATTCTGTGTATATCAATGGTTCATCTAATTATTTCTCTCACTGGTTAAGTCGTGACAGTCAGTAGAATATTTGAACTTGTGCGACTTTTCTTCTTTTTTGGGACTTTTTCCTCGTGATTTATACTTATGGAGGAGTGTAAGGGAAAAGTCCATAGATAGGAGCAATGAAAGTGTGAATGTATGTATAGTGATAGTTGGGTGGTAGTCTGCTTGTTAAGGTAGGGTGAGTGTCTAGCTCCCGCTATTTTCCCCTTCCTTTTTCCACCAGGTGAGAGGTGAAGTGCGATGCTCCGGCCAAGGGAATAATCACTTGACTAGTCACTCCCAACACCACTGTAAGTATTCGCAGCTGCTCCTGTCTTATTTTATTTAAGAGCTTCACTCATGATTTTGGAAACTTAATTCTGCTCTGCCCTGCCTTGTCTTATTGTAAAGTAATTTGTTTAAGTCTCTCACCCTTTCTTTTAAATAACTTATGCCCACCATGAGAGTGATTATTAGAGTGGTGAATAATTGTCTTTTGATTTCATTACAGCCTTCTGGGCCAGCTAGGGTCACCTGGCACAAAGCCGAGTGGGTCTGATGGAGTAATACCCATTGAGGCCAAGAGACAATCTCCAACCTTTATAACCTTCAACTGTAGTTCAACTAGAGCCAAAACCCCGGCAACTACGTTATTCTTCAAGTGGACGACACCAGAGTCCCTGGTATCTGGAATAACTATTTGAGTTTCCAACTTGGTTTTGGAAACATCCGTCGGTCCATCAACAACAACAAGGAGTTCAGACAACAAGGAACAATTCAGAGCTTCCGTGTCAAGAACATCAACACATTCATCTAACAACTAACATCTGTATAAATTAGCTTTGAATTCAAGTATTATTTATCTATTTCATTTTTCATTTTGTCTTTAAGATAGGATTTGAGATTCATGTTTAAGTATTTAATATTTCCATAAAAGTTTCTATTAAATAAAGTGCTTATCTTCAATGTTATTATTTACCTTTTCCATTTTTGTAATTTTCCTAAGGAGGAGGCAGCCTTGATTCATCTTGGCTTAAATATTGAACCAGGACTGAGTAATAAACCTTCACATACTATAACCCACTTTTCACATCCAACCTTTATTTTACTCCACAGGAAGTAATAACAGAGGAGGCTGTACATGACCGTCAATATGAAGAATTAGACACATGTACATCATCTGAGTACCTATAATTTGTAGACGTTTCGACATCCAGTGACTTTATCAATGCAATACAAGGACATAATGTGAAGATTGTAGAAGTATATACAAAAGACGGGGTAATCAGTCCCTCAGCCCAGGAGGAGGAGGTGAGGAGCAGCGTAGTCTTGAAGAACCTGAAGCACAGCAGGAATATTAGCGCTTATAAAGTGGCATCAGATAAGGAAGATGCAGCAGGATAATGAACTCTGGAGGAGGACGATGATCAACACTTATTTTCTGGCAAATAATATTATAGCACTTTAAGGTAAGTTTGTGGTGCTGATTCCGAATATGTAATCGATTTTGCTTGATTTGCTCTAGTTTTTGATAAATATGGTATCTCATTGAAAACCATAAAAGATGTGAAAAAATATATTGATCAGGCGAGGCTAACTTGCAAATCAGAATGAAATTATTTTTTAGATCATGCAAAAGTCAAATAATGTAATAAATACTAACACCTCAATCTATATAATAACAGATTAACATAGTAAGATATTTCAGATACCACTAATTACTGCATATGAAAACGTTTTTGTATGATTTTCTTCTATGTTGGTCATCAGCTTAGATTTGTTGAGTGAGCAATTGCAAGAGATGCAAATTGGTTACCATTGTTCAATAAGACAAATTTCAAGCTTCTAACAGAGCTGTCTATTAACAGCCGCCAATCTCCTGGTCGATATTCAAGTCCCATTCGAAGAAGGACTAAGGACTATAATTACAAAGATGGCCGTTAGCATGTCTAGCATGCCTGGGCATACTAGACATTTCGGGCAGACTTAATACTAGGTTTGCTCCAATATTGGAGTAAATCAGGCAAACTTACTTTATACAATTATTATACTGGTATTAAGGTTAGGTAATTGTAGTGATTAACTAGGTTTATAAAATTGAGGTAGTACAAAAATTAAAGATTTTAACAATTAGTTTATATATTAATGGAAATGGTGACGTGTTGGCATGATACAGTTTCTATATTGGAGTGTCTTAGGCAAACTTATGACTAGCTTAAGAATTATGAAGCAATAGTTGTATTAGAATCTTGGCTACAGTCATGTGCAAAATTAAGAAGGAATCACAGATATCAATAAGTGTAATTTTGTTATGGATATGTGCAAGATAAAGTAATTTTCATGTGGTTAGCTACCGGTAAGTGAGATAAGATGTTTTTTAACGGTGCTTTTGATAATGGAGGTTGTGTCTGCAGTTCTAGAGTTTTCAGGCAGAGAGTTCCAGATTTTAGACCCTTTTATGTACATTGAATTTTTGTATAGATTTAGTCGGACACGGGGAATGTCAAAGAGATGTTTGTGTCTGGTATTATGTCTATGGGTCCTGTCACAACTGTCAAGAAAGAGTTTTAGTTCAGGGTTAAAGTTGAAATTAATGGTTCTATAAATGTAGATTGCATAGTAGTAAGTATGGATGTTCTGAACAGTGAGTAAGTTTAGGTCTTTGAAGAGTTGGGGGAGGGGGTGTTGCCTAGCGTTGGATTGCGTGATAATTCTTACTGCGGCTTTTTGTTGGGTTATTATTGGTTTTAGGTGTCTTGCTGCTGCTGATCCCCAAGCACAAATGGCATATGTGAGGTAGGGATAGATGAGTGAATAGTATAGTGTGAGTAGGGCTGATTGTGGTACATAGTAACGTATCTTAGAGAGGATCCCCACAGTTTTGGACACTTTCTTTGTTATGTGTTGGATATGAGTGCTGAATTTCAGGTTACTGTCGAGGTGAAGGCCCAGGAATTTGCCCTCATTATGTTTAGCAATAGGAGTGTTGTTGATCTTAATGTTTAATTGTACATCACCTGCTCTGTTACCAAACATAATATAGAAGGTCTTATCAGTGTTGAGTGTAAGTTTGTTGGCTGTCATCCATGTAGATATTTTTAGTAATTCGTCGTTAACAATGGTGTAGAAATAAGTCGGTGGGAGATGACATAAGTCGTGTCGTCAGCAAAGAGTATTGGTTTCAGGTGTTCTGATACATTGGGTAGATCATTGATGTATAAGAGGAAGAGCAGGGGACCAAGGACACTTCCCTGTGGTACTCCAGTATCAAGTGGTCGTGTCGAGGAGGTTGTGTCTTTAATGGTGACATACTGATACCTATTAGTAAGGTAGGATTTGAAGTATGCAAGTGCATGACCTCTTATACCATAGTGGTCATGTTTGTGGAGTAGGATACTGTGGTTTACTGTGTCGAAAGCTTTCCTTAGATCAATAAAAAGTCCTTAATGGGAAGTCCAGGGATGTTATTACAGTATACAAGTTCTTCATCTTGGCTGAAGTAAGGAAGGAATTCAACCTCTTTTGTCCGATAAACTGTTATTTTAACTTCTTGTTGTAGACAGTTCTTTTCTTTTAGTCTGAATGCTAAAAGTTCAGATGTTTGCTGTGACAGACTGACGTCACGTATCAAATCACTGAGTTCTTCTTGGAAGAACTTCTGGAGTGTTGAAATGCTATCACCTGTGTTACATCCTATACCCTGAGTTTCTTCAACATCTGACAATGGAAGGTCAGGCAGTGTTGTAAACACTGGTATGGGAACGTCTTCACTGTGTAGCACAGGTCTCCTTGCTGACGTCAAATCAAGATCTCACATTCATCATACATAAATAACAATCGTCGTGGTGGTTTTACGGCTCTCTCTCCACACATTAGGCACACCTAAGTTTAAACTTTTCCTTTGCCTATTTTTCCACTGCCGTAAGAATTCTACACAGGTTTTTGTAAACCATATAGGAAGCCCAAGACTTGTCTTGTTCTACAAGCGCCACTCCACAATAAGCAAGATAAGCTTGTTTTACAAAATCTGATGTTTTTTCTTTGTTTTTGCAAAGAGTATTCACCATAAATGTTGCAAAATGCACTGTGATTGTTTAATCAGACTCTTCGTGAAAAACTCATGTTAATTTGGAAAAACAAAAACAAAATAAAGGTTACAATATTGTCACGTGGTCGTTGTTAATACATCTAATTGCATTAAATATTAAATTATTTAAAAATAAAATTCTAATCTTTATCAAAACATACATACATATACACACGTTGTGGCTAAGTTCCCTGTTAATTGAAAGTAGGTATGCAATATCTCACAAACTACTGCCATTTTCGAATTCAGCAACCCCAAAACACCCTAAATACCTTCAAATATCTTTGACAAAATTTTTTTTTGTTGACCAGTGAATTAATTATGTAAGGCATTTAGGATGCTGATGGGCTGACAACTGACGAACCAAACAAATTCATAACATGATTGATGACACAGGTGGTGAGGCTGAGGTGCTCCATGACACAGGTGGTGAGGCTGAGGTGCTCCATGACACAGGTGGTGAGGCTGAGGTGCTCCATGACACAGGTGGTGAGGCTGAGGTGCTCCATGACACAGGTGGTGAGGCTGAGGTGCTCCATGACACAGGTGATGAGGCTGAGGTGCTCCATGACACAGGTGGTGAGGCTGAGGTGCTCCATGACACAGGTGGTGAGGCTGAGGTGCTCCATGACACAGGTGGTGAGGCTGAGGTGCTCCATGACACAGGTGGTGAGGCTGAGGTGCTCCATGACACAGGTGGTGAGGCTGATGTGCTCCATAACACAGGTGGTGAGGCTGAGGTGTTGCGTGTGGTAAATTCTTAGATAATTGAGAAAATAAATATACGAGGAACCAAATATGACCGTCCTGATGCTTGTATCCGAAATGTCCCTAGATTGTATCTTGTGATGGAAACAACTTATTATTTTATGGGGGAAGGGGGAAGAAGGGATGGGCAGATAACATCATGTGTACCTTGATCAAGACATGAGAGGACACATTTTGTTTAGAGAATAAAAACAAACAGTCGTAATCCAGAAAAGTAGGAAAAAGAAGCAGTGAACAAGGGAAGCCAGTGGTCGCCATGTTCATTGCCTCAGGTAAACACCAAGAGGGGAACCAAACCTCACTTCTCACTCAAACACACTAACTCAAAACAAACCATATCCTACCCTCATCCTTCCCCACAAACATCACCACACGTAACCTCCACCAACAACGCCATCATCCATCCTTTTGTTCCCCACCCTCCAACACCCACATCCAGTGCAACATCCACCCTCACAACCACCACCTATCATAACCCCTAATTCACCTACGCTTTCCCTGATACTTGTGCAAGATCCAGGAGAACAGGAACCCGAGAAACCAACAGCAATAACTGAAAGGAAACAGAAAAGTGTGGTACACAAATACAAATAGAAAAACAAGAAGAAGGAAGAGTGGAAAGAGCGGATAGTAGACATATCCAAGCTCACGGATGCAATAATAAATGCGGTTTTCAAAGAAGACGATCAAATATTGTCAATGGACAAAGGGAACAGAGGAGGTACAGCAGTAGTGTTGCTATCAGGATCAATGAAGTTTTTTAGGTGAGCAGAATATATGATGAGAGGTCGACCGACCCAAGGTGGTAATAGCAATGACGTACATTAATGAAGATACCAAGGCAGGATTATGACAAAAGGTGGTCGGTGAGCACGTTTGTAGACCTGGCTGGAGGATACCACATGGACTATACAAAACTATTGATCATGAAAGACTTCATAAATAAAGAAGCTTAACAGAAAGACAGGAAAAGAAATGATGGAGCATAGAAATGATGGAGCATAGAAATGATGGAGCATAGAAATGATGGAGCATGTAGGAGGAAAGTGGCAGGCGTCTGAAGGAAAATTAATACCCAGAAACAGAAGAAGGAAAGGAAAGAAAAGTGTGAGCACTTGGAACACAATGAGGTAGGAGGCAAAGGCATAACGAGTAAGAGCGTAGAACCAGAAACAAATATACGTGTATTAGAAGAGAGGCTGTGTGTGTCTGTGTGTCTGTGTGTATGTGTCTGTGTGTCTGTGTGTCTGTGTGTATGTGTCTGTGTATTTGTGTCTGTGTCTGTTTGTATGTGTTTGTGTGTACTCACCTAATTCACCTAATTGTGTTTGCAGGGGTCGATCCATAGCTCCTGACACCGCCTCTTCTCTGGTTACTACTAGTCTCACTCTCTCTCTCTCTGCTCCATGAGCCTTATCATACCTCTTCTTAAAGCTATGTATGGTTATTGCCTCCACTAAATAAATTTCCAGACTGTTCTACTTCCTGACAACTCTATGACTGAAGAAATACTTCCTAGCATCCGTCACTCATCTGAGTCTCCAACTTCCAGTTGCGACCCCTTGTTGCTGTGTCTCATCTCTGGAACATTCTCCTTCATTCCACCTTGTCATTATTTTATTTGTCGTTAATTTTGTGTGTCGTCAGGTCTATTTCCCTTAACCTCGTCTCGTAAGACATGCCCCTTAACTCCGGGACTAGTCTTCTTGCACACCTTTGCACTTTCTCTAATTTCTTGACGTGCTTGACCAGGTGTGTGTTCCAGACTGGTGCTGCGTACTCCAATGTGGGTCTGACGTACACGGTGTACAGAGTCTTGAAAGATTTCTTACTGACGCGTCGGAATGCTATTCTTAGGTTTTCCAGGCGTCCATATGCTGCAGTAGTTATTTGGATGATGGGCGCCTCAGGAGAGGTGCTTGGTATTATACTCATTACAAGACCCTTTTCTTTGAGTAAGGTTTGCAATCTTTGTCTTCTTTACAATTCCCCTATCTGCATGACTTTGCACTTGGTGGGATTAAACTCCAGAAACCAGTTGTTAGTCCAGGTCTGCAGCCTGAAGAGATCCCTTTGTAGCCCTGCCTAACTCCCATCCGATTGAATTCTCCTCATTAGCATTACATCGTCTGCAGACAGTGACACTTCTGAGTCAATCCCTTCCGTCATGTTATTCACATATACCAGAAACAGCAACGGTCCTAGGACTGACCCCTGTGGAACCCCGCTTGTCACAGGCACCCACTTTGACACATCGTCACGTACCATGACTCGCTGTTGCGTACCTGTTAGGTATTCTCTGATACATTGCAGTTCCTTCCCTCTTATACCTGCCTTATCCTCTAGCTTTTGCATTAATCTCTTTGTGTGGAACTGTGTCAAAAGCCTTCCTACCCCTCTTTCTCTCTTGTCTTAGCTCCCTCACCTTGTTGTAGAACTTCAGTAAGTTTGTGACACAGGATTTCGCTTCCCTGAAACATAAGAACATAAGAAAGAAGGAACACTGCTGGTTGTCGTGAATAATCTCATTCCTTTCAAGGTGTTCTACAATTCTTCTGATAATCTTCTCCATGACTTTGCAAACTGTACATGTCAGTGACACTGGTCTGTAGTTTAATGATGCGTGTCTGTCACCTTTCTTAAAAATTGGGACTATGTTTGCTGTCTTCGACACCTCAGGAAGTCGCCCTGTTTCGATAGATGTGTTGAAGATTGTTGTTAGTAGCACACAGAGCGCCTCTGCTCCCTCTCTTTGGACTCCCGAAGAGATGTTGTCCGGCCCCATAGCCTTTGAGGTATCTAGTTCACTTTGCAGCCTCTTCACTCATCTTCTGTTGTATGTATAGTTTCCAGCACTTGATGGTGTACCCCACCACTACGGCTTTCATGTGTCCTTTTTGTCTCCAGTGTAAATATCTGCTCTAAATCTCATGTCGAGTTCTTTATATACTTCCAGGTCGTTTCTTGTTGTCTCCCCTCCTTCCTTCCTAAGCCTAATTAATCGTCCTTGACTGTTTTTCTCTTGATGAAACTGTACAACAGTTTTGGGTCAGACTTGGCTATCGCTATGTCATTTTCGTATTGCCGCTGTGTATGTGTACTCACCTAATTGTGGTCGCAGGGGTCGAGTCATAGCTCCTGGCCCTGCCTCTTCACTGGTCGCTACTAAGTTGCTCTCTCCCTGCTCCAAGGGCTCTATCCTACCAATTAAAGCTATAGATGGATCCTGTCTCCACTACATGACTTTCCAGACTATTCCACTTCCTGACAACTCTGTGACAGAAGTACTTCCTAACGTACCTGTGACTCATCTGAGCCCTTAGCTTCCATTTGGCACCACTTGTTGCTGTGTTCCACTTCTGGAAAATCCTGTTATCATATCTTCCTATCTCTCCTGTCATCCAATCTTGTCAGGTTTATTTTTCGTAACCGTAACCTCTCTTCATAGGACATGCCCCTTACCTCTGGGTCTAGTTTCGTTGCAAACCTTTGCACTTTCTCTATTTTCTGAGGTGCTTGGCAACGTGTGGGTTGCAAAATGGTGCTACATACTCCAATATGGGCCTGATGTACAGAGTGTTCGGAGTCCTGAACGATTCCTTACTGAGATGTCGGAATGCTATTCTTAGGTTTGATAGGCGCTCATATGCTGCAGCAGTTATTAATTGATATGAGCCTCAGTAGATGTGCTCGGTGTTATACTCACCCCAAGATCCCTTTCCTCGAGTGAGGTTTGTAGTCTTTGTCCCACTAGACTGTATTCTGACTGCTGTCTTTTTTGCCCTTCCCCAATCTTCATGATTTTGCCCTTAGTTCAGAATCCAGTTTCTGAATCGGGCCTGCAGCCTGTCCAGATCCCTTTGTAGTCCTGCCTGGTCCTCCTTCGATTGAATTCTCATCATTAACTTCATATCGTCTGCAAATAGGAACACTTCTAAATCTATTCCTTCCGTTATGTCATTCAAATAAACTAGAAACAGCACCGGTCCTAGGACAGACCCCTGTGGAACCCCGCTCGTCACAGGCGCCCATTCTGACATATCGTTACATACCATGACTCACTGATGGCTTCCCGTCAGGTATTCTCTGATCCATTGCAGTACCTTTCCTCTAATACCTGTCTGTCCTCCAACTTTTGCACAATCCAAGAAAACGCAATCTACCCACCCCGCTCTCTCTCTCTTCTCTTACTGCTGTCACCTTGCCATGAAACTCCATCAGGTTTGTAACACAGGATTTCCCGTCCCTGAATCCGTGCGTGTTGTCGTTAAGCTCATTCCTTCCTACGTGCTCCACCACTCTTCTGATGATCTTCTCCATGTCTTTGCATACTATACATGTCAGTGACATTGGTCTGTAGTTTAATACTGCGTGTCTGTCTTCTTTTTTTAAAAATTGGGATTACATTTACTGTCTTCCATAACTCAGGTAATCGCCCAGTTTCAATAGATGTGATGAAGATTATTGTTAGTGGTACACAGAGCGTCTCGGCCCCCTCTCTCAAGGCTCACAGAGAGATGTCCGGCCCCATCGCCTCTTGAGGTATCTAGTTTGCTTAGCAGCCTCTTCACATCCTCTTCGGTTGAATGCATTGTGTCCAGCACTTGATGGTGTACCCCACCACTCCGTCTTTCTGGAGCCCTTAAGATTGCCAGGCACCAATATGCTGCTGCAGTTATTTGGTTGATGTGCACCTCAGAAGATGTGCTTGGTATTATATTCACACAATGTTCCTTTTCCCATAGCCTGTACTCTGCCTGCAGTCTTCTTTGACTTTTGCCATTCCAGGAGTCACTTGCTGGACCAGGCTTGCAGCCTGTGTGGATCCCTTTGTAGCTCAACATGATACTCATCCATTTGAATTCTACACATTAGCTTCACATCATTTGCAAACAGGGACACCTCTAAATATATCACTTCTGTCATGTCATTCACATTTACCAGGAACAGCACTGACCCTAGGACTGACTCTTCTTCCTTCTATCATTCCTCAGGATCTGATATCCAGTTGGAAAGATCCCATCTGTTATCATTCCCATGAGCTTGGTTTCCCTGAGTGCTATGATATCTGGGGATGCTTCCATGATTCTTTCGTGCCACTTCTCACAGTTATTTGTTATTCTGTCTGCGTTGGTGTACCATACCTTCAGCGTCTTTTCCAACACTGTATTCTGGGGGGTTTGAGGGGGCTGGGGGAGTGGGAGACCTGGCAGGATACTATTTGAGGCTAATATGTAGGAGATTGTGCTGGAGGGGGGGATGCTGTGAGCACAGAGAATATGTGTTTGTGTGTGTGTACTCACCTAGTTGTACTCATTCAGTTGTGGTTGCAGGGGTCGAGTCACAGCTCCTGGCCCCGCCTCTTCACTGATCGCTGCTAGGTCACTCTTCCTGCTCTTTGAGCTTTATCGTAACTCTTCTTAAAGTTATGTATGGATCCTGCCTCCACTACATCTCTTTCCAGACTATTCCACTTCCTGACAACTCTGTGACTGAATACTTCCTAACATCCCTGTGATTCCTCTGAGTCTTCAACTTCCAATTGTGACCCTTTGTTGCTGTGTCCCATCTCTGGAACATACTCTGCCTACCTTGTCAATTCCTCTCAGTAATTTATAAGTCGTTATCATATCCCCCCTATCTCTCCTGTAATCCAGTGATGTCAGGTAAATTTCTCTTAACCTCTCTTTGTAGGAGAGGTCGGAATTATTCTTAGGTTCGCTAGGAGCCCATATGCTGCAGCAGTTATTTGGTTGATGTACGCCTCAGGAGATGTTCCCGGTGTTATACTCACCCCAAGTTCCTTTTTCTTGAATGAGGTTTGTAGTCTCTGGCCCCCTAGACTGTACTCCGTCTCCGATCTTCTTTGCCCTTCCCCAGTCTTCATGACTTTGCACTTGGTGTGGTTGAACTCCGAAGCCAGATTCTGGACCAGGCGTGCAGCCTGTCCAGATCCCTTTGTAGTTCTGCCTGGTCCTCGTCCGATTGAATTCTTCTCATCAACTTCACATCATCTGAAAACAGGAACACTTCTGAGTCTATTCCTTCCGTCATGTCGTTCACATAGACCAGAAACAGAACCGGTCATAGGACTGACCCCTGTGGAACCCCGCTCGTCACAGGCACCCACTCTGACACCTCGTCACGTATCATGGCCCGTTGTTGCCTCCATGTCCTCTATTCTCTGATCTATTGCAGTGCCTTTATTTTATGCGTGTCTGGTCCTCCAGCTTTTGAACTAATCTCTTGTGAAAAACTGTGCCGAAAGCCTCCTTTCAGTCCAATTATTATTATAATCAAATAAAAGCGCTAAACCACAGGGGTTATACAGCACCTTTCAGTCCAAGAAAATTCAATCTTCCCACACCTCTCTCTCGTGTCTTACTTCCGTTACCTTGTCATAAAACACCAGTAGGTTTGTATCACAGCATTTCCCTTCACTGAAACCGTGCTGGTTGTTGAGTCTTTTCTAGGGGCTTCACTACTGTAATCTTGATAATCATCTCCTTGACTTTTCATACTAAACATGTCAATGACACTGGTCTGTAGTTTAATGCCTTGTGTCTATCTCCTTTCTTAAAAATAGGGCCTGCATTTTCCGTCTTCCACACCTCACGTAGTTGCCCAGTTTCAGTGGATATATATTTATAGTGTGTGTGTGTGTGTGTGTATGCGTGCGTGCGTGTGTGTGTGTGTGTGTGTGTGTGTGTGTGTATATGCGTGCGTGCGTGTGTGTGTGTGTGTGTGTACTCACCTATTTGTGGTTGCAGGGGTCGATTCATAGCTCCTGTGTGTGTGTGTGTGCGTGCATGCGTGCGTGCGTGCGTGTGTGGTGTGTGTGTGGTGTATGTTTGTGTATGTTTGTGTGTGTGTGTACTCACCTATTTGTGGTTGCAGGGGTCGAATCATAGCTCCTGGCCCTGCCTCTTCACAGATTGCTACTAGGTCCTCTCTCTCCCTGCTCCATGAGCTTTATCAAACCTTGTCTTAAAACTATGTATGGTTCCTGCCTCCACTACGTCGCTTTCTAGGCTATTCCACTTCCTGACAACTCTATGACTGAAGAAATACTTCCTAACATCCCTTTGACTCATAGGAGTCTTCAACTTCTAATTGTGACCCCTTGTTTCTGTGTCCCCTCTCTGGAACATCTTGTCTCTGTCCACCTTATCTATTCCTCGCAGTATTTTATATGTCGTTATCATGTCTTCCTTAACCCTCCTGTCCTCTAGTGTCATCAGGCCGATTTCCCTTAACCTTTCTTCGTAGGACAATCCCCTTAGCTCTGGGACTAGTCTCGTTGCAAACCTTTGCACTTTCTCTAATTTCTTGACGTGCTTGAACAGGTGTGGGTTCCAAACTGGTGCTGCATACTCCAGTATGGGCCTGACGTATATGGTGTACAGAGTCTTGAACGATTCTTTAGTGAGGTATTGGAACGCTATTCTTAGGTTTGCCAGCCGCCCGTATGCTGCAGCAGTGTGTGTGTGTTAGTTAGTTACCATTTTGTCCTAGGCACATGTCGATTAGACACTAGGCCTGTTGTATATATGTGTGTAAGGAAACACTTCGAAATGTTTCGGCCCCGCCGGGAATTGAACCCGGGCCCTCCGTGTGTGAAGCGAGAGCTTTAGCCACCATGCCATCGGGGCGTGTGTGTGTGTGTGTGTGTGTGTGGGTGTGTGTGTGTGTGTGTGTGTGTGTGTGTGTGTGTGTGTGTGTGTGTGTGTGTGTGTACTCACCTATTTGTACTCGCTTGTAGCTGGGATGGTGGGCAGACACCAGTAAGTACTCCCTCACACACACCTCAGTTCAGTGCCAGCATCGTGTTGACCTGGATGGGTCATTCAGTGTCACAGCGTAGCCTAGGTGAGGGTATTAGAGGTGGGTTGGTATTAACAGTGACGGGGTGGCCTAGGTGAGGGTATTAGAGGTGGGTTGGTATTAACAGTGACGGGGTGGCCTAGGTGAGGGTATTAGAGGTGGGTTGGTACTAACAGTGACGGGGTGGCCTAGGTGAGGGTATTAGAGGTGGGTTGGTACTAACAGTGACGGTGTGGCCTAGGTGAGGGTATTAGAGGTGGGTTAACAG
>WNWK01043008.1:0-15710 GCA_009830355.1 Cherax destructor
AAGCAGTAAAGAAATTAGAGAAAGTGAAAGGTTTGCAACAAGACTAGTTGAAGGCAAAGGAAATGTCCAAAAGAAAAAGGTTAAGGAAATGGCCTGACGACACTGAAGGACAGGAGGTTAGGAGACATGATAACGATATACAAAATATGGAAAATTGACGTGGACAGAGACAGGATGTTGAGATGGGACACGAAAAAAGGGGGCCACAATTGGAAGTTAAAGACTCAGATAGTCAAAGAGATGTTAGGAAGTATTTCTTTAGTCATAGAGTCGTCAGAAATTTTTAATAGTCGGGCAAGTGACGTAGTGGAGGCAGGAACCATACAAGTTTTAAGACGAGGTATGATAAAGCTCATGGAGCAGGGAGAGAGGACCTAGTAGCGATCAGTGAAGCTGCGGGGCTGGGAGCTATGAATTGACCCTGAAGCCATAAATAGATGAGTACATACACACACACACATACACACACACAAATACATACACACATACACACACACATACACACACAACACACACACACATACTCACATACACACACACACACACACACACACACACACACACAAATATATATATATATATATATATATATATATATATATATATATATATATATATATATATATATATATATATGCAAGAAACCACTATAAAAATATAGAGTTCAACGCTTTCGTGACTACTCCATTATCAAGGAACTATGGTAATGTGAGTAGTCACTGAAGCTGAAATTCCTCTATATTTTTATAGTGGTTGTCTTATATTTTGATATCACCTGTTTACTGTGATCTTTTTGTATATATATATATATATATATATATATATATATATATATATATATATATATATATATATATATATATATATATATATATATATATATATATATATATATATATATATAATACAATGAAGGAGAGACTGACTACCTCGTCTTCTACTGTCTTCTGTATATATTTCTACAATCTTCAGATTACGTTCATGTATTGTATTGATAATACAACATGTAGTTATTGTACATGTGTCTGATTCTTCATCTCCTCGGTATTGTATACCATTGATATGCAACAAATCTCGTGTTCGTGAGGTATGATTTCGTGTGGAGGTTCGGGACCAGTCCCTTCAGGAATTTCCAGGTGTAGATAATGATGTACCTTTCTCACCTATGTTCCAAGAATACAGGTGAAGGGATTTCTAACGTTTTCATTGGTTTAGGTGTTTTATTGAATGTTTAGGGACAGTGAAAGATCTCTGCACTGTTTTCAGCTCAGCAATATTTCCTTTTTAAAGTGAGCTATTAGTATACAACAGAATTCTTGCCCGGAGAGAACAAGTATCATCAGTGGTTCAGTATCCCTTGTCTTTAAAGTTCTAGTTATCCAGCCTATCATTTTCCTTTCGGTAGCAATAGTAACATTGCTGTCGTCAAGAATCATCACTCCAACGTCTAGCACGTACAACTTTCTCTCTGCTGAATGATTTGTGTTTATCCTGCATTCCCTTTCAGTTTTCATTTCCTTCATTCTCCCATAGCGGAGCAAGTGAAACTTGTCCGTATTAAACATCATATTGTTGCCTGAGGACCACTGTAGTACAAAAGTCACTCAAAATGGACACAGCAGAAACACTGGAGATGTAAAGGATGCGATCAGTCCATCAGCCTTGAACAAGTAGTTTTCAGGTTGTCAGTCCCTCAGTCATGTCTTGAACATTGTTCAAGATTGTGAAGCTGAACGCTGCTCATGGTTGAAGGACTGACTATTTCAAAGCTACTTCTGTTGTCTCTATATTTACTCACTGCTGTACTCACCTAATTGTACTCACCTAATTGTGGTTGCAGGGGTCGAGACTCAGCTCCTGGCCCCGCCTCTTCGTATCCGCTACTGGGTCTCTGCTCTCCCCGCTCCATGAGCTTTATCATACCTCGTCTTAAAACTATGTATGGTTCCTGCCTCCACTATATCTTTCTCTAGTCCATTCCACTTCCTGACTACTCTGTGGCTGAAGAAATGCTTCCTAACATCCCTTTGACTCATCTGAGTCTTCAGCTTCCAGTTGTGTCCCCTTGTTTCTGTGTTCCCCCTCTGGAACATCCTGTCCCTGTCTACCTTGTCGATTCCCTGCAGTATTTTGTATGTCGTTATCATGTCTCCTCTGACCCTTCTTTCCTCCAGTGTTGTTAGTCCTATTTCCCTCAACCTTTCTTCATAGGACAGACCCCTGAGTTGTGGAACTAGCCTTGTCCAAACCTTTGCACTTTCTCTAGTTTCTTTACGTGCTTGACCAGGTGTGGGTTCCAGACTGGTGCTGCATATTCTAGTATGGGCCCGACGTACACGGTGTACAGTGTCTTGAACGATTCCTTGTTTAGGTAACGGAACGCTAATCTTAGGTTTGCCAGTCGCCCATATGCTGCCGCAGTTATCTGGTTGATGTGTCCTCCGGAGACGTCTGGCGTTATACTCACCCCAGGTCTTTCTCATTTGCCGAGGTTTGTAGCCTTTGTCCACCTAGCCTGTACTCTGTCAGCGGTCTTCTTTGTCCTGTCCGATCTTCATGACTTTGCATTTGGTGGGATTGAATTCGAGAAGCCAGTTGCTAGACCAGATGTCAAGCTTGTCCAGGTCTGTTTGAAGTCCTGCTTGGTCCTCTTCCGATGTGATTCTCCTCATTAATTTCACATCATCTGCGAACAGAACACTTCTGAGTCTATCCCATCCGTCATGTCGTTTACATATACCAAGAATAACACTGGTCCTAGGACTGACCCTGCGGTACGCCGCTCGTCACAGGCGCCCACTGTGATACCTCATCACGCACCATGACCCGTTGTTGCCTCCCTGTGAGGTATTCCTGATCCATTCCAGTGCCCTTCCTGTTATACATGCTTGTTCTTCCAACTTCTTTACTAATCTCATGTGAGGAACTGTGTCGAAGGCCTTCCTGCAGTCCAGGAAAATGCAATCAACCCACCCTTCTCTCTCTTGCCTTACCTCTGTTACTTTATCATAGAACTCTAGGAGGTTTGTTACACAGGATTTGCCTTCCCGGAATCCGTGCTGTCTGGTGTTTATTATCCTGTTCAGCTCGAGGTGCTCCACCATTCTTTTCCTGATGATTTTCTCCAGGACTTTGCACACTATACATGTAAGTGACACCGGTCTATAGTTTAGTGCCTCTTTTCTGTCTCCTTTTTTAAAGATGGGGACTACATTGGCCTTCTTCCATACTTCAGGTATCTGCCCATTTTCAAGGGATGTGTTGAATATTATGGTAAGTGGCACACTCAGTACCTCAGCTCCTTCCCGAAGAACCACGGGAGATATTGTCCGGACCCATCGCCTTTGAGGTATCAAGGTCACTGAGTAACTGCTTCACCTCCTCCTCAGTTGTGTGTATGCCCTCTAGCACTTGATACATCCCTTGTTGGTGACGCACTCCATCCTGTCTACCCAGCTGCCTTCCTTCCTCCACTGTGAATACTTCCTTAAACCTCAAGTTGAGCTCCTCACATACCTCTTGATCATTGCTTGTGAGTTCCCATCTTCTCTCCTCAGCCTTATCACCTGGTCTTTAACTGTTGTTTTCCTTCTGATGTGACTGTACATGAGCTTCGGGTCGGACTTAACTTTCGATGCTATGTCGTTTTCGTACTGTTTCTGGGCCTCCCTCCGTACCTGTGCATACTCGTTTCTAGCTCTTCTACTACTCTCTTTGTTTACTTGGGTTCTTTGCCTTCTGTACCTTTTCCATTCTCTGACACTCTGAGTCTTTGCCTCCCTGCACCTTTGGGTAAACCAGGGGCTCTTTCTGGCCTTCCTGTTTAATCTTTTTCCTCTGGGTATAAACCGTTCCTCTGCCTCCTTGCACTTTGACCCTACGTATTCCATCATTTCATTTATTGTCTGTCCATCCATTTCCCTTTCCACTGAACCTTCTGCAGGAAATTCCTCATGCCTGTGTAGTTTCCTCTTTTAAAATCTGGTTTGTCTCTTTCGGTACCGTTTTCCCTCTCCACCTGTGGCTCTACAATGTACTCAAAGCTCAGCACCATATGGTCACTGGCTCCCAGGGGCTCTCGTGTGTTATGTTTCTCAATATCTGAGCTGTTCAGGGTGAATACAAGGTCCAGTCTTGCTGGTTTATCTTCTCCTCTCACTCTGGTCGTGTCCTGACATGTTGGTGCATCAGGTTTTCCAGTACCGCATCCATCATCTTGACTCTCCAAGTTTCTGGACCCCCAAGTGGTTCTTGGTTCTCCCAGTCGATCTCCCTGTGGTTGAAATCGCCCATGACCAGTAGCTTCGCTCTTCTCATGTGCACTTTTCTTGCCACCTCCAGCCAAGTGTCCACCATCGCTCTGTTGTTCTCATCATATTCCTCACCTGGCCTCCTGCAGTTCTGTGGTGGGTTATACATCACTGCAATGATTATCTTGTGTTCCCAGACTGGATGGTACCTACTATGTAGTCCTTTCTCTACACACCTCCATTCCTTCCATTTCCTCAAATTTCCAACGGTTCCTTACAAGCAGTGCGACCCCTCCTCCCCGGCTCCTTCTATCTTTCCTCAGGATCTGATATCCCTGTGGGAAGATTGCATCTGATACTGTCTCCTTTAGTTTGGTTTCTGTGACAGCTATGATGTCTGGGGACACTTCACCTATTCTTTCATTCCACTCTTCATACTTGTTCGTAATTCCATCCGGTTTGTGTACCAAACCTTCAACCTTGTTTCCAATACTGTGTCCCTGGGGAGATCTTGGTGGGTTGAGGGGGTGTGGGTGGGGTGCCCATAGGGGTTGCGCATGGGTGGGGGGATTGTATGGTTGGGGTTTGGGTTGGTGGGGTGGAGTTTGTGGTGGGGGTGGGGGGTAGCTGTGATGGTGGGTTTTGGGATGCTGGGGTGGGGCAGTGGGACTGATGAGTATGTGTGGTGTTAAAGGTATGGTTGGCGTGGGGTTTGTGATTTTAGGCCCACCGTGGGTACTTCCAGTGTGTGTGTTTGTCCTGTTTGGGCTTGGTGTCCTCCGTATCTTGCTGTCTCCTCTCTCTCCTCTCTTCGCCTTCTTATCTGCTCCTTCCGAGCCTCCTTTCTTCCTGCGTTCTGTCCCGATCTAGGTATACATTCCGGTACCCCTGATTCGTCCTCAGCCGTGCTTTCTCTTGCAGGATCATGGTGTGGGCTGATTCTGCTTTGAAGATTACCTTGAGAGGTCGATTTCTTTCCCTTGTGTACCACCCAATTCTCCGAAATTTGTCACTTGGGGCGTGTCTCCCCATTGCTAGCATGATACCTTCGATTCTTTCTTTCTCCTCCCTGTTTTCTTCTGTCGTTAGTGTCCCCTTGTTCCTTTGTGTGTCCGGCCTGCTCAAAGTCTCTGTCCGTTGCAGTGTGTTGATGGAGTCTCCGCGTTTAGTGTGCTGCTGCTTTGTCTGCCCTCTCGTGTTTTGGTACTGAAGAAGGGCTCTGTGTAAGCGAAACGTTTCTGAAATAAAGATAACTAACTGTTGCATGTCTTCTTCTTCTACTTAATAATCTAACATAATAAGTCTAACAACATGCTCATTTGAAAGCCATGTATAAATACAAAAAAATCCTGGAAAGAAGAATTATTGTAATTTTTTATGGATTCCATCACGCATTAGATTATTCCTTCATGATAAAGTTGATACTTTATCCAAAAAAAAAAAAAAAAAACTTCTAGGAAAATGTAGAATATAACTTTGGTGTATCTGTGTCTAGCATTAGGAATAATATTAGTAAGAAGTAAATAATGAAACTGAATTTTATGGGATTGGAGTTAGGAACCTGAATAGATCTCAACTCACTATAATAACATTAATGTAGATATATACTTTTATGGAGAAACTTGCAGTGTGAATAGTCTGACTGAGGTTGTAGTGGCCAGGCTTAGGCTTGGTCACAGTATTTCTGGCAGTTTGGGCAGCACACAGATGATGATCAAACCAAATGCAAAGCATGTGGCCAGCACTATGGTCAGTCTTGAACACCATGATCATTATTGTTCATTTATTGAGAAACATAGATATGGACAGTATAATAACTTACGTGATATGTCAAGATATCTTATTAATGAAAATAAGATACCAGATATATTGAGCAAGTTTCCTAAATTTGCTTACAACAGCCTAAGTGAACTGTAGATATATATCTAAATGCACTCCTGTAAACTCTTTGGGTTCTAGTTACTAGGCCTTTTGTGTATCCATCTGCTCTTGCGCTAAGGTCCACAGGATAAATGTGGGGTGCACAAAAAACCCAGCCTCCGGCTGCAAAATATAACAATCTACTTATCAGCATTGTTTACCATTATTAAAATATAGAAACAAGGAGTCAGATAAAAAAGTCGAGATTATGATCAATTTTATAAAGAAACTAAAGACAGCATTTCCAACGACAGGACTTACAGAAAACCTTTTCCATATCACAAAAGCAGCATCCAAAAACATGGAACAAAAGTAAAAATAGATAAATATATGATAATAACGTTATTGCTTATAAAAGGGAAATATAAAGTGGGGGAAAAAGAAAACACGATAGTTCTTCCACATGTGGCAAACTAGACAGTAAATAACTAAGTTCACCATCCTCTTCAAGAAGAGAAACATTATTTGGTATTGGAGGAACATCAACTTTTCCCATAGAACACATTAGCCTTTGAAAATAGAAAGATGTTGATGTTCCTCAACTAATTGAGAATTATAAACTTTTATTCTCACACTATTAAGGAACACTTAAAATAATAGAACAACAGAAGACTTCAAGGCTGAATATAACCTAACATGTGACCTAATCTTTCCCCGGGAAAGTAGTAAAATTTTAATTGGGTCACATGTCAAGTAAAAAGAGGGATGTCAGACAAAGGGGAAAATTTTTTCAACCTAAATAATCCTTATAAATTCTACTAGTTGTAAATGAATTTAATTTATAGTCCTGAGTTTACCTGCCAGTATGGGGCCCCCAAAAGGGCCCACTGCAGTGCCTCCAGCCTTCTTCTTTTTCAACATTCACAACCCATCCCTCAAACCCATACAAAGGCGTTCGTATAACTATTCTCTCATACATTCCCCACTTTGCTTCCACGGACAAAGCTCTTTGTCTCCACAGACTCCACAGACCCTTTTACCTTCATCAATTCTATGATTACCTCATCCTTTCCCATGACCCATCTGACACATGTTAGTACCTGAACCCTGGTGCTAGACACATGTTAGTACCTGAACCCTGGTGCTAGACACATGTTTAGTACTGAACCCTGTGCTAGACCATTTTAGTACCTGAACCTGATGCTAGACACATGTTGTACCTGAACCTTTGCCACGAAACGAACTGAGGTGTTGTAGACACACATAAATAAAACCCTGGCGTCAGATTCATTTACTCACGCAACTTTATTTGAATAAGACTGAGTGCGATGCACTCTCACTTGACTCAGTGGCAGAGTGAAAGAACTTTCCCCTACCCTTGCGGCCCCTGTTCATTACCCATTAAATAGGTACCTGGATGTTAGTCAACTGTTATGGGTAACACCCTGGAGACGACGAGGGCCTAAGTACCTCAATGGGCATAAGCAACAACTCAAGGCTTTGTCTATTTAAAGTGGTATGCAATACGGACAAATGGATAAGGCACAAATTCAGCACTTGTGTTCTGCTCATGAATACGAGGCTTCCATTGATTGCTCTGAGTTAATAAACCCCCCGGGTTAATCATTAGAAGACAATCTTCTTAAAACCGTTAAAAAAGAAAATCATGGTTCTTAGATGACAACTGTTGTGATGCTCTGGCACTTCTACATCGACCCCCCCAGGTTAATCTCTAATGCCGGGGTTTTAAACAACTCGTTGGAAAATATACGTTCATTACACACCACAGAAGTATATGTCCTACGATGAATTTATATCTCAATTATACACACAGTTTGTATATCTCTCCTATATATACATGAGAGATCTGGCAGTATACATAACAAAGTTGTATATCTTTCAGTGTGTATACAGTAAACAATGTCAATGTATTCCCCCGAGGAGTTAAAGCGTTTTATGAGGGCTATAAGTATTGTTAATGAAAAATTTAAGTTACTTGTGGTCTGAATTTAATGAGCCATGTACATCCAAATGCCTGAATCCAACAGACTAACTAATTGTTTTGAAAACCACACAGTGTATATACACTGACAAATGTATATTAAATATACATCTTTTATATATATATATCCCGAGAGTTAATTTTAATCATTTTCTTCGGGCTTAATGATTCCTTGATATATCATCTAGGTAAATTTGTCGATGTTACAATGAAGTAACTGAAAGGACTCATATCTCAAATGACTGATTTTGTTTAATCACTGCTAGAGATTCGTCATTCATAACATTTTAATAAATCTTTCATGTTCTTTCACGTAAAGTAATAAAATGTCATTAAATTATTAAAAAAATTTCATATATATTATCATTTATAAACAAAATTATAATTATATATCTATTATTATTATTATTGTTATTATTATCATAATCATCATTATTATAATATTTTAATATTGCTGCTGATTGTCAACAGCATTAAAGTAATTACTGGCACTGACACTGATCTGGGGGGTAATCAGGTCAGTCTCGGTCCCATTCCGTCGTGTAGTCATTGTGAAAACATGACATTGTAGCCGATAACTCAGGGCTGGGTGTTGTAGCAATATCGCAAGAGCGGCAATAACATACCAGAAGCGATTACAGAATATGATTAGAAAAGTGTAGCCTACATGGCGGGGGTCTGCCATGTTCTCGTAAAAACAGGCTGCTGTCACTGGCCAGGCCGAAAAACAGTGGGCATTAGTGAAGAACTATTGTGGTGAGTGAGACTTGCGTGGTAACCAGTAGCTGAGGGTTTTTGTACCAGCTGCTGACGGTTTGCATCAGCTGGTGCTGCTGACGGTTTGCATCAGCTGGTGCTGCCGGCTTGCACCAGCTGGTAGTGATGGCCTGCAACCAGCAGCTGTTGGTGTCTGGGTTACAAACAGGTTGTAGGTAGTTGGCTGTGCTTGCCCCTGAGGCTGTGCTCGAGTCCACGGCCCCGGCGTCAGTTGCTCAGCTTAGGAAGACACTTCTTCCTGTCATCCAGGGACGGAAGACTCTTCTTCCTCTAAAAGGAACGGAAGACTCTTCTTCTCCATCATCGGGGTATGAAGCTTCTCCAGCACCTGGGAGGAGGCTTCTCCAGCACCTGGGAATAAGCTTCTCCAGCACCTGGGGGGAGCTTCCCCAGCACCTGGGAGTAATACTGACAAGCTGGTGAATAAGGCACATTTGCAACACTTTGGTATTGTTATTATGGAACTTTGCACACAGGAGACAGTGAAGAAATATATTTTTGACGTGATCAGCCCTCATCCTTGGTAGGAGGTTGAAGATCCCTAAGCCTAAAGAATAGGCAATCCTGGAGTTTACCTGGAGAGTTCCCAGGGTCAACGCCCTACGGCCCGGTCTGTGACCAGGCCTCATGTTGGATCGGGCCTGATCACCCAGGCTGTTACTGCTGGCCCACGCAGTCCAACGTACGAACCACAACCTGGCTGGTCAGGCCCGATTTTAAAGGTGCCTGTCCAGTCCCTGCTAAAGAAAACCAGGGGTCATTGGGTAACCCCCTTATGTATGCTGGGAGGCAGTTGAACAGTCTTGGGCCCCTGACACTTATTGTGCATGGGCCTAGACATTATACTGAGCAGAAATGAGGTGTAGCAGTTGAAGGTTTCGTCAAAGGTGAAAGTAGGGCATACTAAACAGCTGTTTATCAAATACAGAATACACCCCCTGTCCCTAGACACGGGTGCGGGCTAACGTCTGCTACTTCCACTTCCAGCTGCCACGGTCACATCTGTTTTCCCGTTTACAAGATCTGGCTTCATTCCTGTGTTGTGGGTTTAGGCTGAACACTTCTACCCAAAGGGTGACGAACTGATCCGTCAAAACATTCACTGTCTCAATATCATATTCGAATGAATCCGACTAAAGGGCCTGATGTGCAGGCGACTGACCAAGGCTGACAGACTGATCACCTCCAAACTACTTTAACTCTCTCCCGTTTTATTCGCCTGTATCAAAAGAAGAAATCTTTTGTGTATCTGATTTATCACCATGAAATAAAGACTCTTCTTCTTTCCCAGAAGAAGGAAGGAAGACTCTTCTTCTCCCAAAATCAGGAAGGGGGAATCCTCTTCCTCTCCAGTAAGGGGAAAACTTTCCAAAACCAGGAAGGAATGATTCTTCAACACCCGGGGGGAGGCGTCAGCAGGAAGTTAACCCCGGAACACCCTCCAGGTAGGTGGGACACCAGGAAGGAAGCCTCTCCAACTACTGCCGATTTTTTGGGGCCCGCGAGAATGCTTTCTTGATTGCCTCTGGTACCAGGCTGCAATTCTGTAAACCTTCTTGAACGTAAAAAGTCAGGAGAAACTCATCTACTGGAGGAGCAAAGCTTCGCTACTGAGGTTCAGGGTTTATCTGCCTTTACGTATCTTCCTGTTGACCATCCTTTTCGTTGTATTGAATTTCGCGAGATCGCTGCAGTGCTTTCACCAGAGCTCCCGAAAGTTCCATGTACTCTCATCATAGATGTTGAACCGATCCATGGTTGCTGTCATTGCTTGGCTAAAACAGAACACGTGAAATATTCTTTATTCGTTTCGGTGAACTGGCTTTTAACGTAACTGGAGGTGAAACTCCTCGGTTTGCATTTCTGAAAAGATAATGCCAACTGTGGGGAATCAGTGACTTTAAGAACGCATTTACCCTATTTCAGCCATTTCCTTACGCACTCTTCCATCTCTCTGGTGAGTATAACATCCCCCCAAAAATGCCTAAACTCATTATTTGATATGATTGTCATCACGCGGCCGCTTGACCCAGAACCTCTCCCAAACATCCCTGAGCCATATCGAAGTGATCCCCGACCTCGTCCAGGGAAAACTTCAGGCATCCCCGTGAGTCCAAAAGTGGATTTTCAGTGAAATTTACATCCATGTTCTTGTAAGCCTTGATGAGGTTTTCCACCAATTCTTGATAGTTACCATGTCATTGGCACAGCAAAGGCCTTCCTTTCCTCTTCCTGTTCAACCACTGACGAAGGTTAGTAGCACAATTGTTGCAGCATATGTGTGGGCCCCGTTCTTATCCTGGTCACCAATCTTGTATCCAAAAAATTAGTATAGCCTTTCTAACCATGCAGTTATCGGTGGTTCTGTGATGCAAGGTCACCTCACAACAAATGAACAGTTGTTTGCCCTATTCACACAAGTACAAGGCATCTGAAAAAAAAACAACAAACAATTAGAAGATAAACAGAAAATTTATTCATTAATTTATCATTATAATACAGATCATGACAGCTAAGCAAAAGTATTTATATCATTCAGTAGGGAAAATAACATTAATATAATATGCCTCCCTGCATATCAATAAACACTCAGTGAACATTTATTATAAGTTTAAAAGTGAGTGGTTAAGAAAATCACTTACCTTTCCTCAAAATATAAACTTGGAACACAACCCCACCTTGTATGCTGCTGGAACAATAATGAAGGTCAGTGAGACTGTAGTGTTGGTAAACACACTGCCCAAGCCTGTTGCAACCTGTTGTGACACTAGGTCTATATTGAAAAGTAGAGCTAACAAACAATTTTAACCATGATATTAAAAACTGAGACACATTTCAACATCTGGGTGTCTTTATTGTAGACTTTTCGCCCTCAGTGGCTTTACCTCATCTTTTGTATATAGTTCTACTGTCTTCACTTTTGTCAAGAATCAGTATTAATAAAGCCACTGGAGGGCGAAACGTCTACAATAAAGATACCCATTTGTGTTCATTTCATCTTGTTGGTTTTTATACCATTCTTATACAACTAGTCAGACCTGCAACATCATGGAATCTTGGTTCCGAGGACATCTACATGACCTACTACAACTGCTACTACAACTTACCCATCCTTTTGGGTATGACCTCTTCCACTGGAAATCCCGCCTACCAGTGACTATGCCCTCGTCTGCTACCCGTCCCTTTCCACCCGACGTTGGGATATAAACGCCAGCCTTCTTCCTCTGCTCAGAATCTTCAAGACTACGGTGTTCTTCACCCAACTCCAAGACTGAAGGACTGATTACCTCATCTTTTTTATATAGTTTTACTGTCTTAGTTGTGGAAAGGTTCTATCACGGTTCTTTCAGCTCAGAAAGGAATTTATTCATTTCTCACAGAAGAATCGACCCAACCACTTTTATCAATCATGACTGGCTTTGGTTTACATTTTGCAGACGTGGTAAACCATATAAATCAATTGAATCTGAAGTTTCCAGGTGAACAATTTTATTTTATCTATTCACCATGTCAAGGCATTAAGGGCAAAACTGATGCTGTTTGAGGACAGATGAAAGTTTTAATTTGGTTAATTTCAATGTTGTGAAAAATTTCGAAAAAGTGAACCAAATTTTCCCTTTCTCATTTGCAACAAAAATCATTAATGACTTGCAAAACAATTTCTGAAACGATTTTCTGATCTTATTAAAAACAGATGAACTAAAGCTGTTTCTAAATCCATTTGACTGCAATGATGAAACACTCCCAAGTCAGTTTCATATAGAAATTATGATCTCAATCAGATAACATGTTTGAAGAAAAGTATTAAAAAAAAAAGGAAATCGCCCAATTTTATAAATATTTACAGCTTGTGGATTCGTATATCATTTTTAACACAACGACCTGTGAACAAACATTTTCAAAAATGAAAAAAGTAAAGCCCAAAATATCACAAATTTATCTGATGAGCATTTGAAGTCTCTTTATGGGTGGACAAAAACTTGATTTTAAAATCATTTGAGAATATTGTGGGAATTAAATTTTGTTTCTTCGATTTTTTTTTTATAATTCAATTACAGGAAATTTTATATTCCACCAAACAACAGTTTCGTTTGAAAATGAAAACTTATTTTTGTGGTTTTGGTATTTTGTGGACAATTTGTCCTCTTCTTTAATTTGTTGGTTTTAAAAGTATAAATATCATTATTACGCAATTTTTGAGGCAAAAATATATGACTAGATGAAAAGTTTTACCCTTTGAAAACACAAAAAACATTATTTCTTTATCTCAATTATCTGCGTTGAAGCCTCAGTATTTATAGAACAATCATGAAAATATATTTTTTATTTTATCCAGGAAGTCATTGTTCTTCGGTCCTATGCCTTTACTTTGATCAGAATCCTTTTAGAATATTTTATTTTAGTTTTTTTACTGAAATTTTTTAAAAAAAAATAATAATTTTAAATTTATATTTAAATCAAAATATATTTTCACACTTTCCTTTGCATGAAAATTCTATTTACCCATTTTTCGCGTGCTTTATATGCAGGCACTTTTTAGAAATTTTCCTGTGCTCTTCATGTGTAACTATGTCGGTGTAAGTAAATAACTAAATATATGTCAAGTAAAAAGGTAATGCCCATTTTAAGCCATACATGCATTATTTATGGGTTTAAGTATAGTGGATGAGGTATATATGTTGCAATAACAAAAAATGAAATTTTATTATTTTCCAGGGCTTTCACCATGATCATTCTACAGTGTTATTTTCCCCATATATCCAACATGCAAAAAAAAAATAATTGGACAATTTAAAGAATATACGTTGAAGAACACCCAACCTTTTTTAGAGAAGTTGTTCTCTTTAGTGACACCAGGTTTGTACTTCCGACTCTGTGTTGTCACCCTTTATTCTATTGCATAAGGGTTCCCAAAACCCGTGGGGAGACATACAGTGCGGGGGGCTGGGGTGATCTTTGATCCAAGGAAAGACTGGTTTATTCCAATTCTTTGATCAGAACCCTTTGGGATCAAGATCAGTATTCAAAGACTCTCTGGAATTATTATTAAACTTTTATTCCTTGTTTTTTTTAATTATTATTTTTAAATTTTTATTATTTTAAATTTTTATTATTTTTATTATTAATTTTTATTATTATTTTAAATTTTTATTACTTTTTTTTTTTATTATTATTATTAATTATTATTATTATTATTTAAACCCCGATGTTAACCCTTTAAAAGGATGCCAATTTTTTGCAATAACTTGACAAAGCCTTTTCCAGCTTTCAACGGTTGTGTGGAAATGAGTGCCAAAATTCCAGAACCCGGGATGTTCAGATCCCGTCACCAAAGTAAATGAACCTATTCCCAGCATCCGGGGAAAGACCCAGATAATTAAAAAAATCCTCAGTGGTGGAGCTTCAAACGTTTTAAAAAAAAATGCCAAAAAAAACGACGAAGAAGAAAATGAAATTCAATATGTTGGTGAAAATTTGACATTTTTTGTGTAAAATTTTGAATTTTATTCCCCTTAAAACACATTAAAAAAATTTCAGTTACCTCTTCTGAAAGTTTCACATTTAACCCCCAATGTTTCTTATGTCAGGATGGAGCAACTGGATGACTCGGAGGGTGAATGAACGTGAAGTGGAGGGGAAAGGGAGGGAGGGGGCATTCTAGGACGGTAGGAGGGGTGAGGTAAAAAAGGTTTTTATATGCAAGGTCTTGGACATCCAACAGGGGTGTATTTAGATAGGGTGAAGGAGGCAAATGGTTTTAATGATTTGACGTTCTGTTGAGTGTCAAGCAACATCACTGTGTGTTTATCCAATGGGAAAGTATTTATAATACCCTTTTTTGGGCCCAGGGTGGGAAAGCATCCTGAGTGTCAGCATTTTTTGTAAGTAGCCCCGGTTAAAACAAAAAAAAATATTTTGATAAAATTTTTTTTAGTTTAAAAACATAACATAAAAAATTAATCTTATTTAGCCAATCAATTTTGAAAAAAAAAAAAAAAAAAAAAAAATTAGTATGATTTTTTTCCTTTTTTTCATTAAAAAGATCAAAACTCTTTTTGGCAGAATGTCAGGGGGCCCTTAAAAGTGGGCGTTAACTACCCGTGACGCGCAGCTTGTCTTTGCTTGCGCTGAAGTGCTGCTGCTCCAAAAAGATCACTGGTTTCGGATCTAAGTTTTGATTTCCCTTTGTTTTCCGAAAATGTCTGCTCACACTCGTATTGAGGCAATACAGCCCCCTTAAAAATGAATCTTCAGTTCTGGAAGAGAGATGACAACTGGGAACCGTAGTCTGGATTGTTCTAAAAACAATAAATTACATTTTCTGATTGGGGCATAATCAAATCAACGTAACTTTTTCTTTTGGGACAGAATGCCCTAAATTCTTTGGGAAATGGCGGGGCCCGGGTAGAACGCCTTTTCTGGCCGGGTAGCCCGGGCCGTATTTTCCCCTCTGATGTACGTCTGGGAAATCCCTTTAGATTCTGAAAGCCCTTCTTGTGTTCTGTAGGCGTCGTCGCTAGTGGTAGTTCCTCTGCGAGTGTTTCTGGACACACTAGGCCAACTTTCACCTGCTCATCCCGCTTGATGCTCTGATGCTCAAAGCGGGGTGTAATATATTTCTTGATATTCGAAAATTTTTTCCCGTTATTCAAACTAGTGGATAACTCTATCGTTTAGAATATTCACGAGTCTAGTGATCAAAATTGATCAGGTTGACACCCAACGGGCAAAAAAAAATTTTTCCCCAATAGTTCCACCCCGGATGGCCCCGGGGGCCCCGAGGCTAGCCAGGGTTTTTTTGCTCTCTGGAATTCTTTAAG
>WNWK01043009.1:0-15710 GCA_009830355.1 Cherax destructor
CGTATCGAAAGGGCCAGTCGGGTCCCTGGTACCTGAAGCAGGTGACGAACCAGCACAAGCAAGAGGTACAGGGGCATGAGAGGTGTCCAAAGAGTTGTCCGTTAACGAGGCAGGGTCAGTACTGGGTGTGGTATCAGGAAGGGGCCCGGGGTAGTGGGTTCATGGATTGGGTCAGCCATGGTTAGGTTACTTCTTTCTTTTTATTTTTAAGAAAAAAAGAAAGAAGAAAATAAAATAAAAAAAAGAATAAAAAAAAGGGGGAACATGGAGGAATAGCTCCTAGGAGGAATGAAAGGGAGCGTAAATCCCCCTCGCGCCCAAGAGGACCTCAACACCCAAGTAATCCAGATGCTGCATGGAACCCGTGCCATACCCTACCCTTCATGCCAGTAAACCAGCAATCCAGGATAGCAACCTCACATCCACGGAGCTATCTCGGCGGACAAAAGAGAGGGCGGCCGGATATCCGCCACAAAGCATACCGCCTTCGGCCACCACCCCCGGAATCCGAAAAGTGGCCTCCAGAGATACACCCATCGCCCGAAAGATACCCAAGGCCACCCCCCAGGTGACCGGAGAGGGATCGGGACATCCCCAGGCGATCCAGATTCCATGGCAAACTACACCACCGCCAAGGACCTCAACGGAATGGGATGGACCACGATACCCTTCCCCCTACCTAGGAACTAGAATGCCTGAGGAGAGAAGCTCCCAGGGTAAAACTGGGAAGGAAATAAGGGAGGGATGAGGAGGAGGAGGAGGAAAGGGAAAAGGGAGGATGGGGAAGATGGGAAAAAGGAAGGGGGGATTGGGGGGTAATTAGGTTCAGTCTGAGGAAGAAGACCAAGACGTCCAATTCCTCAGACCGATAGCCTCTTTACCGCGACAAGGAGCCCCCCTTAAGAGGACAAGAGCAAGTAGTGGGGCAGCATAATCAACTAATGATCTAATATAAGCAAGATACATCATTTTCACAATTTTAACATTAGCACCATACCTGGGGTGAAACCCTGCCACAACTCTAAGTGCTCTCAGCCTTTCTTTGTATTGACGACAAAATCTCGTTACAACAGGTCCAAGTAGTGGGACCTCAAAGCCTAGATACCTGTATCTGTTTACATATTCTAGAAGAGACCCATCATGCAACTGGATCTGGCGAACTGTGTCTCTCTGTCGAGTATCTTTGTTTTATCAGTAGAGATTATCAACCCCAGGTCCTGACACGAGGCTAGTACATGGTTAAGGATGTTTTGGGTGTTGGAGAATCCGGTGGTGTGAATTATTATATCATCAGCAAAACTGATCATATAATGATGGGGCTGGCTAGGCATAGCATTAAGTAAGGCATTAATTAGAATATTGAATAGAGTGGGACTGAGCACACCTCCCTGTGGGGTTCCTAATTCAAAGTCTTTAGTTATACTTCTATGCCCCTGGAACAACACAGAAGACTTTCTGTTGGACAGGTAGCCTTTAATCCAGCGGAGAAGCCATCCTCTAACATCCATTCTGGCAGGTTCACTAATGATTACATGTCTGTTGGCAACATCAAAAGCAGATTTAAGGTCAAGGAAGGTAGTGTATGAGCTGTCAATGTGCAGAGTGAGAAAGGTGGCTATGCAATGGTGCACACTCCTTCCATGCATGAAACCATGCAACCAGGGGGACAAAAAATGTTTGATTCTGTACATGAGACGATTAAGAATCATCCTCTCAAATGTTTTACATAAGCAGCTAGTAAGAGATATTGGGCGAAATTAATTTTGTTGATTGGGCTTAGGAATGGGAATGATGAGGCTGTTGGTCCAAGATTTAGGGAGCTCCCCAGTTACATAGCTCATGTTGTATAATTCCAGTAAGGGATTGCCTGGTACTCGACACAGCAATCTTAGTATATTGTAGGTAATACCATCCTCACCAGGTGACGTGGAGTTGCCCTTAGTGCTGCATCAAGTTCAAAGTCAGTGAAAGGAAAGGTTACAGTCATCTTCCTTGCTGAGCATAAAACAAACAAGTCCCTCCCTAGCATCATATTTGTCATTTAATTTCGCCTGTGTGGTACTGGGAAGATTTTCATAGCTTGATGTAACAGCCCAAGCACTGACTAGCTCATTCGCCCTATGTAAGGGATGAGGGTGTGCAATCTGACCTGTTCTGTTACCCTTAATTCTATTTATGTCCCTCCATGCTCGGCTAAGAGGTGTGTGAGCATTGAGACCATTGACAAATTTTTCCCAGTCAGTTTGCCGCAGCTCTGTCATACGCTCTCTGGCAGCAGCAAGGGCAGTTTGAAAGTCTCTCAGCATTCCAGGGGTACGATGTCTTCTATAGGCTAGGCCTAGTCTGCGAGCAGTACGTTTCAGTGTTCGAAGTTTAAGATCATTGTAATAAGTATGGTTATTATAGGAGGTATGATTGTTATGGAAGTTGGTTGGGTTAAGAGTTCCAGGAGGTTTTTGAGGCGACTCTAAGTAGTTCTGAATACTGCTCACAAGGTCATTGTTAAAGGTCTCAACAGAGGAACACTCATAGGAATTTTACCAGTCAGTCACATGTGCAACATAGTCCTGATGTTGCTCAGGGGGAACATTAAAACGTTTCCGTTTGAATATTCCACCAGGAAGGATAGTATTACCTATATCTAGTGAGGTTAGCCTTGGGAAATGGTCTGATGATATATCTGATACAATGGTAGACTCACAGCTGGCAGAAGTAATGTTGAAGCCAAGACACAGATCAAGGATGCCTCCATAGGTGTGTGGGTTCAAGGTCACCTACAATTTGCACATTATCATGACTATTTAACAGTGACAACAGTTGGTTACCATTACGATTACCAAACTGTGAGCTTCCAATGCATTATAATCTCCAATTATAAGAGTAGGCTCAGACTGAGCACAAGTTGGGAGCTCCAAGTAATTGAACTTATCAGCAGGAGCATACAAATTAAATATGTTGAGAGCAGAGTTCCCAATATAAATCCTAACACCATGGTATTGCAGTCCCTCTGTTTTCTTATGTGTGAGAAGTTGATGGGGAAGTGATTTTTTAATATATATAACACAAGAGTTAGTAGATTTGAGGTTATATGCAACAGATGATGGCAATTTAGGGGGCTGGGATTTTTCAGGGACTCTGCACTCTTGTAGACACACAATATCAATGGGTTCGGTGGTTACTTTATGATGAAGGTCAGGAAGTCTTTTTCTAAGTGATGCAATATTCCAGCTAAAAATATTAAGTTTATGCGAGGATTGATCCATTATAGAAGTCCTGGAATCTGGCTTAGTTTCTCAGCATGATGAAAAAATTGTTCATATAAAGAGCAGACCTTATCAATGTCAGCAGTGTTACCTTGGTCCATGAGTTTTCTAAGTGCACTACCAGTTGTGAGGCCTCATGGGAGTCTTTGTTTACACAAAGCACGACGCTGTTCATGTGTGAATGTATGATAGGTGGCACCACCACTCACATTCCCTCCTCCACTAGCATTACACACATCACTATAACTGTCATCACCAACACCACTACCAACACTGTGTTCATTAAATTTATCAGCAGTGCTATATTCAACATTAATGTCAATGTGGTTAACCTCATCACACTCGGCATCACCACTTATATGACCCTCATCACTATTACTAACATTATGGAAACCACTGCCCTCATCACACTTGGCATCACCACTTATATGACACACATCACTATTACTAACATTATGGAGACCACTGCCCTCATCACACTCGGCATCACCACTTATATTACACTCACAACTATTACTAACATCAGAGACATCACTGCCCTCAGCATGATGCTCACTATGGTTATCAACACAGCTGTTGGGTTCGTCATTGCCGTAATTAAGGACACCACCACCACCTTGTTCATCAGCCTTACACTCGCTTTCAGAATTTGTGACAATCCTGCTATTGGTATGCTCTACACATCTTTCTTTGTGCTGCTCAAGTTGTTGCTTCAGGAGAAATTGCTGTCTCTCCAGTAGTCTTATGTGGGACTTCAGGTTGTATACCACATGAGCAAGACTAGGAACATCTGGAGACGTGAAGCCTCGGTCAGCTGAGCTCGGTGGCTGACTGTCAGCTGACTCAGCTAGACTGGTATTGACAGCAGACGTGATGGAGCTCCGTTGATGTGCTTCCCAGGTGAAGTGCTCAACCCCATTGTCTGAGGGCAGGCATGAGCCAGTATTCAGACTCCAGGTATCTGGTAGGCCTGGAGGGTCATAATGGGAGGTGCAAGGTGAGGTGCGGTTGGCTGGGTTGTGAGTAGCCCTCACACTGCAGTCAGCATGAGCTGCTGTGACTCCTGAAGTCTTACGATTGATACATCGTTTAGCAACAGTCTGTTGCTGTTTGATCAAATCATAACACCGTTCAGAAGAATGAGCATTGGCACACACTGCACACCAGTGTGACTTAGCTGGACATTTCCTGGCAATGTGGCCCCAACGTTGACACTTATAACATCGACGTTGAGGAGGTCTGTACAAAGCAATGTTATAGCGCCTGTTGAGGGCAGCACGGGAGTGAATATAGCGTGGCAAAGTCCCCTGGCCAGTCCACTCAGCTAATATCAGATCGTTGGGAAGTCGACGAGGGCTTGCAACTTGCTCTGACACCAGATATTTAGGATTCAAGTGCTTGTTGACGTTGTATATGACAATGAGCACTTTAGGTGCCCTAGGTGGGGCAGCTCGAAGTTTGATGTTGGCATATTCTTTAGCGAGAAGTTTGTCTATAAATGTTGAATCATTAGGCACAAATACGTAGTTATCCTCATCATGGAGAAACTTGATAGTTTTCTCTGGGTTGTCTACACTAGCTTCATAAAACCAATTACACTTACTCTCTTGATCAGTGTTGTTAGGGAAATCTAACCTGACAGCTTTGGGAGGGTGTGCACCCCCTGTATTGCTTGCAGCAAGCTTTCTCTGGAAGCCTCGTGCCTTTTTCCGAGAGTGTTTACTAAGGTATGTTTCAAATCTGCCTTCACCATCATTTACGTCATCAAGACCATCAGCTATACTCATAGCTGACAGCAGTTTCACACTGGCGATGGGCGGTGTATAGGAGGGTCAAGGGACATTCACCTCACTAGACTAAGGCAATATGGGTGTCAGTGGCCTGCGGGTCTTTTCAAGGTCATTAACTGGGCCACAGTCTTATGGAGAGTTACCAAACACTGCAATACTGGTTAATTACTCCAAACTACAGCACTTAACAAATAATCAAAAACAATTTACACAATGTATAGGTAGAAATATAATGACTGCAAATTGTTACTATTACAATCTAAGCTAGGCGCTAAACCCACTAGATGAGATGGCAAGGAAAATAAATGTTAACATGCTGACTCTTGCATATCACAGTTGAAAGGTAACCGAATTACTCAAGAAAGTATTCATGAAACTGAACATCATGCAAGAGTAAGCTTGTTCACAGTAAAAATGCAATAATTTTATACCTGAACAAAATTTACTTAATGTTCTAAAAATAGCATAAGTTACACACTCACAGCACAGATGAATAGTACAATTTGAAATATAAATAGTTCCGGGAATTTAGCAGTAAAGTTTCAGTCTGAATGAAAATGTATTAGGAAACACAGCACAACACTATGACAAGCAACTCAATTGTGCAACCGTATTTAATAGTTCAGCAACACTGAGCGGAGAATGTATTACACCACTGAGTTAATACAACATCCCCTGTACTACTATGAGACCTAATAACAGAAGCAGCAGCAATAAGAACAGCAAGAAATCACCAAGATCTCGACTATTTCATTTGACTACCCAGCAGGACGCCGGTGCATCATCCACCCACCCCACCACCACCCCAGGCAACATGTCAACACAATGGCTGGCTCTCCCTCTCCCTCACCCTACTCAACCACCACCCAAGACGACGGGACAGCAACAACACCAACCACGACTGAATCTCCCTCAAACCACACTGCCTTCAAAGGATTTGACCCATCTGAAACGATCTCAGGTATGACAAATGATCCTGTCATTCTTAAGTCTTGATTCGCTGCCCAGCTGTGGTGGAGGAAGGTTGTTCCGATCTGACCTCTAGTGGGAGCTACTAGCAGTTTCATTGGACAGTAATGGCTGTTCAGTATCGTCGACGGATTAACACAGTATGTGTGGAATTCATCAGAGGTGCTGTATATCCGTCTAATGCGGTAGTGATGTTGCCTGCAGTGTTGAGAGACACATTTGGATTGGATAACAATGACATTTACGGTATTGCACTGAATGGAAGTGCGAGGGTTTTTGTCAAGCTGATTTCGACGACAGTGTATGAGCGATTGGTGGATAAATATGAGGGCGTCAGCCTGACAGTGAATTCATCAGTGGAAGTAAAGTTAAAGGACGTTTCAAGGCAATATACGTACGTGCGTCTTCGTAATTTACCGTTCGAAGCTGATGAACGGGATGTACGTGATGTATTTCAAGAATATGGTGTGGTCCATCAAGCAATCTTGGGCCGATGGTCGGAGGGTATCTATGAAGGGATGCCAGAAGGGTCATTTACATTGAAGATGACACTACGACGACCTATTCCGTCCTACGTGTTACTACCTGAATTTAGGACGCAGGCATACGTGACTTATGCTGGTCAACGTCGTACGTGCCGCCTATGTGGGTCGTACGAACACATGGCAGCAGACTGTGCACAGCGACCAGGGGGTCGTTACGATGCCACAAGAGCGGCGTTGGTTGTTAAGGATGCAATTGCTGTTCAGGACGAGGACGTAGGCGTGGTGTCGACAGGAAGATGAAGTGACATAGTTCAAGGGACTGCAGAGGTGTGCCAGACTCTACCTACAGAGTCACAGACGTCGGTGGTACCGGCTGTACAGGATAAGGTGGACGATTTGGACTTGGGTATAGCAGCAGAGTTGACAGAGGAATTGTGTGGGCTGTTGGACAGTTCACCAGGTGTGAGGAGGTAGTGTGTGTGACGGAGGGGCTGGGGAAGTCAGCCCAATGGACACTAGTCTCATTCAACAGGAGGTGCCAGTTACAGTGCATAATGAGGAATGTGCTGGGGATATGGACATTGGAAGTGATTCACGTAAACGTCCTATGGGTGTGGCAGAGGACGACGTCCTTACGCCCACTCAAAGGTCTAGTAAAAAATCTTTGGTAGAAGTTGCACAAAAAGTGGAGCTGAGTGGAAGGAGTGTGGATGGTGACAGGAATTTACGAGGAAACAAAAAGGAACATCATAACCCTGGTGGGATGTCAAAGCGTGTAGGTAATAAGTATGAAAAATCTAAAGGAAGCCACTTTAACATATTCAAGTGTCTCACGCTTAACGTGAACGGGGCTAAAGCTGAGGTCTCGAGGAAGTGGATAGAAGTGATGATGAGAAGGTATGACATTAATGTAGGGTTTATACAGGAACATAATTATAAGTATGGTAGGGATTTTCAGTTGCAAGGTTATAGAGTGTATGCTGGTAGTTCAGGGCTTTCAAGAGAGGGGTTGCAGTAATTGTGAAGGAGAACAGCCCTTTTCAGTTATTAGCTTGGGAGGAGGGGAGGACGGGAGGGTTGTGAGGGTGGATGGGGTTTGGGGAGGAGTCAGGGTAGCTTTCATTGGGGTTTATTTGCCGGCTATAAATAACCGTAGAGTCAAGGAGGATTTTGTGAGGGATCAATTGGTATATTACTTGGGTGGCTTGCCAGAAGTTGTAGTAGTAGGTGGTGATTGGAATAGTATCATAAGGCTCAAAGATGTAGAACCAAGGGGATCGGGATGTGTGCTCAGTGTTTTAAGGGATGTTCTAGGTAGTGTGGGATTAGTTGATGTGGTGGGTGGGGGTTGGAGGTTTGATTATACTTTTGTGAGGAGGGGGTATGCAGCACGGTTAGATCGTATATATGTCTCAAGGGTTATTAATGTGGGGGTGGTGAGTTGTGTGGATGTAGGTTTTACTGATCATAGGGGAGCGTTAGTGGAGCTTGAGTGGGCAGGTATGGTGAAATGGTATCCTGGGTATTGGAAACTAAATGTAAGTCTTGTAGAAGGGGAGGAGGGTAGAGAATTATTTGCTGAATGGTGGGGGACGATGTGGAGGAAAGGTAAGTTACTACCAGACATAGTGTCATGGTGGGTGGACGTGGCGAAGCCAGCGATAAGGGATTTTTATAAAAGTAGAGGTCAGGAGGTTGCGAGGTGGAAGTATGGATTGCAAAAATATTTGGAGGATCAGCTGAGTGTATGCTATATGAGAGGCGGTTGGATAGGTACATGAGTGAGGTGCCTGCGATTAAGGAGAGATTGAGAGAAATACAGAATGAACGGTTTGATGCGATTCGTGTGCGTGGTGGTGTGGATGAGGTTTTATGGGGTGATAAGCCTTCGGCTTATGTGTTGAGGTCATTTAGGAAAAGGAGGGAGGGGATGATGATTTCGAGGTTGGTGGTTGGAGAGGACAGAGATGGGTATGAGAGAGGTCAGATCATGAGGAGCACAGAAGCGATGAGTTTGTATTTAGAGAGTTGGTTTAGAGGATATTTAACGGCAGGAAAGGGAGGGGAAAGAGAGAGGAGAATAATTGAGGAGGGGGTCATGGAGAGGTTGGGGGAGGATGATAGGAAGCTATGAGTGGGGACATAAGTGAGGAGGAGGTGTGGATGGCGATACAGAGTATGTGTAAGAGAAAGTCACCTGGAATTGATGGAATTTCGAATGATTTTTATGTGTTGCAGTGGGAGGTCATAAAAGATTGTTTAGTGAGATTGATGAATCGAATGAAAGAGATGGGTACTATGGGCGTGTCGCAGTGCACTGGGGTGATTGTTTTAGTAAAAAAAGGAGGGGTAGGGGAACAGATAGGTGATTATCGGGGTTTATCGATGATGTGTGGGGATTATAAGATTTTTGCGAAAGTGTTGTGTAATAGGATTAAGAAAGTAATTGGGAGGGTAGTTGAAGAGGGGCAAAGAGGGATACCGGGGAGATGTATGAATAAAGGGCATGTTTGGATCAGAAATTTTGTGGACAATAGTGTTGGAGGTGGTGTTTTGGCTGTGGATTGGAAAACTGCGTATGATTGTGTTGAAAGAGATATGTTATGGAGGATCATGAGGAAGCAGGGGTTTGGGGAGGAAATAGTGGGATGGGCGGAAGCCCTGTATAAAGATGCAAAAGTGAGGGTGCAAGTTAATGGGTTGGTAGGTGAGGAAGTAAGGATGGGGAGAGGTTTGAGGCAGGGATGTCCCTTGTCTCAAATCCTATTCGCGTGTATGCAGAATCCTTTGTATAGACTAGTTAAGGTAGGAGTAGGGGGCGGGGGAGGGGAAGTTGAATGGGATACAGGAATTGTTGGATATGTGGACGACACCACAATGTTAGTGAATTCTGAAGAGGGTTCACGTGTTATAGGATTGATTATCAGTTTGTTTGGGAAAGCATCTGGTATGAGGATTAACATTGCTGAGTCCAATCTAATGGAAGTAGGTACATGGGTGGGGAGTGGCTTGGGGTTAAGGTATGGATGGTCAATAGTAGATAGATTGAAAGTTTGTGGTATAGTGGTAATGGCTGATTATGGGGAAACTAGAAAAGTTAATGTCAATTTAGTTTTAGGTAAGGCATTAAAGAGAATGTTGGGATGGAGACGGGGGATGTTACGTTGTTACAGAGGGTGATAGTGGTTAATACTTTAGTTTATAGTAAAGTTTGGCACGTGGCAAGGTTATTTCCTATATTAAAGGGAGATATGGTGGAATTGGTTGGAAAGGTGTTGAGATATATATGGGGATATGGGAAGCATTGGTTGTGTAGGGAGGTTGTCATGAAGAGGGTGGGCTTAGGGGGTTTGGGGTTAATAGATTTGGAGGAACGGGCTAGGTGCTTATATGTACAATTTTGTTATATGACTAAGGGGGTGGCAAAGGACGGAGGGTGGGAGAGGTCATGAGGGATTTCAGGAAGTGGTGGAGGGGGAAGGATTTGGTTAGGTGTGCTGATATGTTGCGTGGTCTTATGAGTGTAAGGAATCCGGGACGTGTAAAGGCTGTGTGTTAGGAAGGGTGGGAGAGGAGAGGAGGTAATGGAAGGGCTGGCTGTTTTTCCGGTATATGATTGGAAAAGTATATGGAGTGGGTTGAGGGTATGTGGGTCAGTGTGAGGGCGAGAGAAGTTATGTTTCGGTTTTTACATGGGGTACTGGCCTCACGGGAGGTGCTGTATAGGATGGGTTTGGTTGGAGATGCAAGGTGTGGTAAATGTGGCGAGGTCGATTCTATTTATCATGAGGTATATTTTTGTGAGCAATTGGATGTTGTCAGACAATGGTTGGGGCGTTTAATAAGATTTGGAGGAGGGGATTCATGCGTTGAGATTTTGAGCTTAGATATAGGTGGTGTGGGGCAGGATGTGCGTAGAGCGCTTATGTATATGGCTGTTGATTTTGTGTATGTTTCGTGGGTGATGAGGGAGCAAACTGGGAGTGTGCGGTTAAAGGCCATAGCAGCGTCCATGTACAGGACAAAATGTAGAAATAGAATTTTGTATGGGGAGTCATGGGGTAGGTTTTTTCCTGTGGTTTATAGGGATTTTACTGTAGGACAGTTGTTGGGAATGATACAAGTTAATAGTTGAAAAGTGGCTGTTCTATTTTTGTGAGGAGTATGAGAGGTAAGTTAAAGTGGCATGTTTGTGTAGATGGGGCGGGGGGGACGGTGTGACAAGGTAACAATGAGGTTACGGTTTTGACAAATTTTTGACTTATGGGGTTGTGAATGGAGGTATGTATATAAGGGGGGTTATGAAGTAGAAAATGATATAATGAAGTAGGAAAAAAAAAGGGAGGAAGTTAGAGGTGGCTTTCCTTGGGTATCATATTATCTGAGTTTGTATGACTTTTTGAAGTATAGAGGACATACTTCATGGGTGTAAAGGTTTTGATGTGTATGGAGGTAACAGTAACTGTTTTTTAGATGTTTATGAGAGAATAAGGTTTTTTTTTGGTTTCATAACAGGGTGAGGCATATTTTCGATAAATACATGTCATTGGGGTTTTCTGTTTTTTTGTGGTGTGTTGCAACATGTGGTATAATACTTTTGTATTTATGGGACAAAAGTAGAATACAGTATTCTGTTGAATACATAGTTGGTTTCTTCAGTAGAGGAGAAATGTGTAGTATATGATGGTAAGGTATTTTACCTAGCTAACTAATTATAAAAGTTATAAGGAGTGGTGTAATGTTAATTTTTAAATTAAATGGAGAAATTCACTGCCTGGTGTGTGGGATTGATGATGGATTTTTTTATTATTTTGAGTTGTATGTATGTTTTGGCTACAAAACTGTTAACTTTTGCTGTTGGTTATTAGGTTCTTTTTCATGTGTACACATGGACTTTTTTATATATGCATGCATGAGTTTTACTGGACTGCTTTTTGGTTGTCATGTTTTATTAAGGGTTACATGATTTTAGTGTGATCAGTAGCTCAAATTTTGAGGTTTTTTGTCTTTACAGGTGAGAAAAATGTATGTAGGGGTATCGTTAGGATAAAATGGGGGATAGAAGGGGGGTCTTTTGTATGAGATTCTATGATCTCAAGAAAAGTTTTCAGTTTTCATTGGTAGATTTTACTAAATTAGGTTTTTATTAGGGAGTTGAGAGGTTGAGCTGGTTTTGTAATGATAAGTGTATATTATTAATGTGTCTGTATGTTCAGTTGGGGTTATGTGTGTGTATGGTATGCTCCATTTCATTTTGTTTAATTATAGTAGATATGTTTCTGTGGAATAATGGAAGAGTCTGAGGACATTTTTTTCAATTTGCTTTGTCACTGTACAAGTTTTTGTAATTTTCATAAAATAGCAATTCATTCATGTTAATAATAATAATAATAATAATAATAATAATAATAATAATAATAATAATATTTTTATTTGGACATGATACAAAGAATTACATTTGGTTATTGAGATTACATGAGGTGTACATGCCAAAAGCCCTAGTATGCAGGGCATTTTGGGCAGACTTAAAATAAACTTAAAACTAAATTGTAAGAATTTTTGTAGATAGTTACAATGAGTAAAGGTGAGTATTTAAGCTATGAAATTTGACATAAAAAGTTTTGTACTTTTGTCTTCATTATAAAATTAATTAAATCAGATTAAACAAATTAAAGCAATAATAATAATAAAATAATAAAAGTTATAGTTGATAATTTATAAAATAAGTAAAGTTGCATATCTAAATTATAAAGTTTGAATATAAGTTGAACATATCAATTAATTGTAGCAATTTATTGTAGCAATGCAACTAATTGAGTGAGATAACAATTTAAAACAATTAATTGCATTGCAGTTAGTTTATGTGGTCATTATAATGTAAGTGTTGTGGAATAATTAGCTAAGTATGTATTATTCATAACAGGTTTTACATTCATTCATTCGTTCATTCATACATTACATTGAATTGTTTAGTCAGGTTTTACGTTAAGTGATTATTCTACTTTGCTGGGAATGTTTGATATGGAGCAATTAGCTTTGGGTGAGGGTGGTTTTTAGCATCGTTTTGAATTGGGGTACAGGTAGGGTTTCTTTGGCAATGATAGGTAATGAATTCCAAATTTTCGTGCCTTTATATGCATTGAGTTTTACATAGTGTTAGGTGGACACGGGAACATCGAGGAGTGATCTGTGTCTAGTGTTATGGTCATGTGTCCTGTTAAAATTAGTAAGGAGAAGTTTGAGTGGTGGGTTAATATTTGCATAGAGTGTTCTATGTATGTAATAGGCACAGTAAAAGTATGGATGTCTTGTATGGTGAGTAAGTTTAGGTTTTTGAATATTGGTGGAGTATGTTGCCTGGAGTGAGAATTTATCATCATTCTAACTGCTGCCTTTTGTTGAGTTATTAGTGGTCTGAGATGAGTTATTGATGTAGAGCCCCATGCGCAGATTCCATAGGTGAGGTAGGGGTAAATGAGTGAGTGATATAGGGTAAGGAGAGCTGGTTGTGGAACATAGTACCGTATCTTGGATAGTATTCCCACGGTCTTTGAGACTTTCTTGGAGATTTGTTGTATATGTGTCTGAAATTTGAGGCCACTGTCAAGATGGATTCCTAAGAATTTTCTCTCTGTGAGTTTTGCGATAGGGGACCCGTTTATCATTATGTTAAGTGGTGCGTTTGTAGCTCTGTTCCCAAACTGGATCAAATAGGTTTTATCAATATTGAGAGTAAGTTTGTTGGTCATCATCCAGGTAGATATTTTCTGCAATTCAGTATTTGCAGTGTTGGCTAGTGTGTCTGGGCTTGGGTGAGAGATAACATATGTAGTGTCATCTGCAAAAAGTATGGGTTTGAGTAGTTGAGATGCATTTGGTAGGTCGTTAATGTAAATGAGAAAGAGTAGTGGGCCAAGAACACTTCCCTGTGGGACACCTACGGTAATAGTTTGCGCGGTGGAGCCAGCTCCATTTGTGTACACATATTGGTTTCTGTTGCTAAGGTATGATTTTAGGTAGTTTAGGGAGTGTCCTCTTATACCATAGTGCGATAATTTTAAGTGTAACAGATCATGGTCAACTGTATCAAAAGTTTTACGTAAATCAATGAAGATTCCCACTGGGATTTCTTTTTTCTCAAGAGCAGTGTAAATGATTTCTAACATGTGTATAATGGCATCATTTGTATTTTTATTAGGCCTGAATCCAAATTGACAGTGGTTGATACGTTGTTGGAGGTGAGGTATAAAGATAGTTCTTTTATCCCTCTCCCTACCTAAACCCCCCCCCCAAAGAACGGGCGCCAAAACCCACGACAAATCTCCCTCAAACCACACTGCCTTCAAAGGATTTGACCCTTTTGAAACGTCTCGGTATACTGATCTGTCATTCTTAAGTATAATCACCCCAACTGGGAAAAATGAATCTTCGTAAAAACCTATCTAACTGAAACTAAGTTAGCCCACCTTGAAAGTAAGATCCTAAGCTTTGAAAAAAATTTACATCAGCTGGGATGGCTGATTTTGGAAGACCCCCCAATCGTCATGCCGCCATCAGCAAATAACCCCCAAAACCGAAGGTTAAAATGCGCAAGAACTGGAAGACCAACTGGATACCCATTGACTATTTTCTAACCAAGAAGATAAAACTGAGCAAGATAAGTTACCCAATCGGTAAAAATTAAGTCCTCTTTCCAAGTGGCTAAACCTACCAACTGAAAGATGCTCTTTTCAGAATAAAAGACCCTTAAATGTAGTAGTACCAGCATCTGAAATAACGAATCACGATTACTTAGCATACAAGGAGAAAAAGTGTTATGCTTAGATTTCCCGATAGACAGTAAAACCGATCTTATTAAAACATCAATTAGGCAAAAAAAGATCTTTATGTTAACGAGTGCCTCAAAAAAAAACGTCAGAACCTACTATATAGGTAAGAAACAAACTGAGAATAATAAAAATCCACCGTTTTTTAAAAGGGGAAAATCTAGTTAAAAACAAATGTGGGCCGTGCTTCTATTCCAATGAAAATAATTTCAAATTTCCCTTGAAAATGCCCCTTGAGATAACAATTTCAATGACCAATTCTTAGTCTGCTTAGTGAAACGTTTACTAGTAACTAAACATCACAATCTTATATTTCCCCAAAAACTGATTGTATTTTAAATTAATTAACTTCAAAATTGTATATAAATGTAATTAACTTCATATTTGTTCTAATAATCTTCCTATTTATTAAAATTTCCCTAAATATAATTGTATAACCTATTTTTACTATATATAAATCTTTTAACTTATCTGTAACCATTTCTTTTATTTTTTTTTTTTAATACTATCTATCTTACCTTTCCCAACCTAACTATTTACAGTTTAGTAATTACTTTTTACTTAAATTTAATTATAACCTTTTACAATTGTTTTTTTTTTTTATTCTTATAACCAAAAACTACCTCATTGTGTAGGCTCAGTTTATATTTTCTTATATCTAATACCAAAAAAATCTTTTTTTCTCTTTTTTAAAACCATTTTACCTAAGTGTTTTTTATATTAAAAATCCTCATTTGTAAGTGACTTACTTTATATTTCCTTTATAACAAAAACAGTCTCCTTGGTTTTAATTTTTTCAGTTTTCACCCCTTTTGGTTTTGTGATTTTTTTCCCGAAAAATTGTCTGGGGTTTTTAACGATTGTCTCGTTTTCAACGATCGTATGGGACCTGTCCACCAGTGCCGCACACATCAAGGCCGTGGCCGCCACCCCCACCCCCGCACATTGTCCGTCTAGCATTGTTTATGCTTGGTGAACTCCCCCAGGAGATCCCAAAAAATTTATTAACAATTCATTGTTTTTTGGCCCTTTTTTGTGCTCTGAATAAGCTACCATAAAAAAATCCCCGTGCCAGTCCTTTGGTAAAGAAAGTGAACCGATGGGGGTTTTAAATGTAGCGACGAGGGGGATTACATATGCAGGAGTGTAGCATGCTGCAGGGGGTTTCATGGGGGGGGGGGGGTTAGCATGATGCAGGGAGTGTAACTGTATGCAGGGGTTGCATGTATGCAGGGAGTGTAGCTGTATGCGGAGTGTCTTTGCAGGGAGTGTGCGTATGCAGGGAGTGTAAAAGTATGAGGGGGGTTACTGTATGCAGGGATTAGCTTTGCGGGAGGTATGCGGGAGTGTAGCGTATGCGGGAGTTAGCTATGCGGG
>WNWK01043010.1:0-15710 GCA_009830355.1 Cherax destructor
CCCTCATTCTAGCTTCAAGTGAATGTAATTTTAGGGTCTTCAATCTTTCTTCGTAAGGAAGATTTCTAATGCTATGTATTAATTTAGTCATTCTACGCTGAATGTTTTCTAACGAATTTATGTCCATTCTTAAGTTATAATATTTGAAGCTGCAATGTTAATTTGTAAATCATAAGAACAAGTTTGTGGGAAACAAACATGCAAGCTCTGTAATTTAGTTATAATATCCGCCACATCCGCTTTGTTAGGCCCGGATGCGGATACGGATATTTATTTAATAGTGATTACGGATGCGGACGCGGATGCGGATGTCTCACTTAGGAAAAATACGGATGCAGATGTCTCATTTAGAAAAAATACGGATGCGGATGCGGATGCGGATGTAAGAATTTATGCGGATGCTCCGGGGATGCGGATGCGGATACGGATATCCGATACATCCCTACACTGGACTAAGTTTTTTACTCTGAGACCGACTTCTTCTACTACCTATCTTTCCGATCATAGTATATTGGTAAGGCGCTCCTACGCCATGTGGGTAAAGATATTTTCCTTTCATGCTCTCGAGAGCGACACACGCATCACGGTCCAGAATGCTGGCCAAGCTTGTGATCTTTCTCTCCTTACGACCGCGGGTTCGAACCCCACCCGTGGTATGGTTTGATAGATGCTATTCCTGTCACTACTGAAAAACATCATTCTCTCAATTCTTCTAGTGGTACTGTCATTCTACCCCACACCATTGTCCAACAGAATTTCCAGACATGTGGTGGTGACATTCTGGAGCAGCTTGAGCTCCAAGACCTCCCTCTCCTCAAAGTTGATACTTTTGTCCTCCCTGCTCATAGGCGAAGACGATATCCTTGCAATATAGCTCGCTTAACATTTGACTGCCGTGAACTTCCGCCCTTGGTTTACATTGCGGGACACCATTTACAAGTTCGAAAGGTGATCCCTACAACGCAACAGTGTAGAAACTGGTGGCGTTTTGGTCATTCGGAAAAATATTGCAGGTCCATGGCTGAATGCTCAGTCTGTGGTGCCGACAACCATACCAATTCTTCTTGTAGTCTACCTCCCTCTTGCCTTAATTGTCATGGGGCTCACCCATCTTACTCTTGCTGTTACCAAGTTTACTTAAATGAGCGTGAAATCCGTTGTGTCACATTTTTTCCCATATGCTATGGCTGTCTCTCATCTATGCCTTCAAGGGAGACTTCCGTGTATTTCCTATTCTCGTGTTGCTAAACGTCCCCCCACTTCTGGGGTCCCAACTCACGCAACTTCCTCTGTGGTCACCCCATCCTCAGTTACCCGTCTCGAATTTTTTTGCTGTCCTGGGCTCCGAGGTTCCTACCTTGGCACCTCATTCTGTTCTCACCTCTTCCTCTACTCACTCACATGGTTCTGTGTCTACACGCCCTCGTACAACACCTCTCCTCACTGCCTTTCTACTTCTCAGAAGTCCACAAAAAATCCCATTGTTAAACTCTCTCACCCCTTCTTCCCTTCTCCAACCTGCACATTTTTCCTTCCCAGTTTCTGTGCCTGGTTCCTTACCCTTTCTGTTACTTGGCGATTTTAATGCCCACCATTTTCTCTGGGGAAATCTCACTGTGACTCCCACGGCATTCAATTGGAGGCTTTTCTTGCTTCTCTCTCCCTCCATGTTTTAAATACGGGTACTCCCACCCATTTTAATCCTTGAACTCATTCTTTCTCTTGCATCGATCTCTCGGTCTGCTCTTCCTCAACTGTCCTCGACTTCACCTGGTCTGTCCTCCCGGACTTGCATGACAGCGATCATTTTCCAATCATCCTTACTTCTCCTTCGTATTCTCCACCCCGTAGTCCACGATGGCAATTTGACCGGGCGAATTGGGACCTTTACGCGCATCTTACTGGTTTTCATGAGGCTCCTTCCTCATCCTCCATTGATGAGGTTTACACCTCTTCCTCGACCTCCGTCTTAACCACAGCTTCACATTCTATCCCCTAAACCTCGGGCAAGCATTCCCCAGAAGTGCATGCCTTGTTTTCCTGCTTGTGCTCGAGCAGTACGTTTGAAATGCCTGTTGGGGAGGGACTGGTACAACAGAAAACCCCAGAGAGACTCCTTGATTTTAAGCAGAAGAGAGCAATTGCTTGCCATGTCATTCGTGACGCTAAACGCATTTGCTGGCGGGATTACGTTTCTACCGTACTTCGGCTTCCTGATGAGTGCAGTCTGGAAAAAGGTACGGGAAAATGAGTGGTAAATTCTCCCCGACCCGGCCCTTTCTTCGAGGGTTTCAATAGAAACCCTCTGCCCCCCCTGAAATTGATAATCATCTGGTCCATTTTCGGGGGGTCCATCTATGCCCTTTTCCTTTTTCTAAGCTTTGCGAGTTAGAGCTTTAGACTTTTTTCCCAGAGACGAATCTTTAATGTGCCCTTTACCCTTGGAACGGAAGAACACCCCCCCCCATCGTTGGGGTGGGCCTGAGGATAATTTTGTATGTACAGATTTAAATCAGCCCTTGCAGTCCTCTTGACTATTTAATCTTATTTAGCCAAGGAGTTCTTCCCCAGGGGGAAAATTTTTTGTTCTACCTTTCCGCAAACATACTAGGGGGCATGATGATCCCAAGTCCCATTTTCTTTTGATTGCATTTGGGGAAAGGGGAAAACTGGGTTAATAGAGTTTGATGGGGATTTTAACACAGTGTCTTCCTCTGGTCAATATGGCTTTTTAAGGGGCTCCATTGACCCCTTTCCTTGGATACGTATAACAATCCTTTACCAAAACCACTTTTTTTCCCCCTTTTTTATTGGGGAAGACATATGACACAATTAAGAAATTTTGGCCCAGGCCACCCTTAGGCCTCCGAGGCAATCTACCTTTTTTCCCCTTAAGGCCTTCTTAACTGAAAAGACATTTCCCGGTGTCCAGGTTAATAAATGTTTTCCCGAACTTTGTCCAAGCTGAAGGTGTCCCCCAGGGAGTGTTCTGAGCACAACACTTTCCCTTGCTATAAATAATCTGGCATCTATTCCTATCCAATATTTGGTCATCACTTTATGTTGATGACTTTGCTATAGCTTGTGCGGGCTGACTGTCACCTCATTGCGTTTCGCTCCAGCATGCCATCAACCGTGTTTCCAATTGGGCTACCACTCATGGGTTTAAATTTTCTAGTAGTAAAATTCACCAAATTACTTTCACTAGACGTTCTGTCGTCTCTGATCATCCCTTGTACCATATGGCTGGTATCCCAGAACGTGATACGGTCAGGTTTCTCGGCCTTTTGTTTGACCGTCGATTGTCCTGGAAACCTCGCATTACTTTGAAGGCAACTTGTCATACCGGCTGAACCTCCTTAAAACCCTCGCTCATCTTTCATGTGATCGTGAACTCCCTTCGCCGCATTTCCCCTGATTTTATCAAAACTCGATTATGGTGACCAGATATATTCGGCTGCCTCTCCTGCTACTCTCTCTAGCCTTAATCCCATCCATCACCGGGGATTATGTTTATGCCTTGGTGCTTTTCATTCTTCACCGGTTGGACCCTCATGCAGAAGCGAGCATTCCATCCTTGTCTGATCTCCGTGATGTTCATTGCCTTCGCTATTATATTCGCTCTATGACCTCCACAATCCTTCCAAATAGGATAGTCACTGATGTTATTAGACGCTCTTTATTTGCTCGTCGCCCCTGTTTACTTCGTTCCTTTTCTTTTCGCCTACATTCGCTCTTGTCTTCTTTCAGTTACCACCTTTCTATGTTCATGTAGCATCTCATTTTTTCCCACCCCCCTTGGAAGTTCCTGCTGTTCTTTCCCACTGCCATGGGAAAGCCCAACTGCCTACGCAGCTTTCGCTCTTTTTTTCAGACCACTTTCTCTCCATTCTCATGCCATCGCAGTGTACACCGATGGTTCTAAGTCTTCTGACGGCGTCGGTTTCGCGGGTGTTTCCGGACAGCATCGTGGAGAGCATCTATTATCCTCGGCTAGCATTTTTATGGCTGAATTGTATGCCATTCTTGTAGCACTTATCCGTATTGCATCTATGCCTGTGTCACCATTTGTAGTCATTTCAGACTCCCTTAGTGCTTTACAGGCTATACGAAAATTTGATACACCTCACCCTATTTTCGTATCCAACTTTGGTTAGCCGTATCTCTAGCAAACACAAAGATATTGTTTTTGTTGAGTCCCGGTCATGTTGACGTACGGGGAAGAACAGGCAGACACTGCTGCGGGCAGCAGACATGACTTTCTAGTTTCATATAGAGGTTCCATTCCGGACTATTTTGCTGTCATTGCTACCCACCTTCGTCCGTATGCAAAATAATAATAGAACTTTTTTGTCAGTGGAAAGAAAGTCTCGTGATAATAGTGTATACATAGTGTTATAGTGTATACCATAGTGTTATAGTATAAAAACCATAGTGGTACCATAGTAATCTTCAGTAATCTTCACCAGTCAGCCTTAGTGAAAAAAATAGCATTTGTTGTGGTGGAGGTGAAAAAATTGGAAAAGCTAAGTACAAGTGATCTTTATGTGCCCAAAACTAGGTGGAAAAAGGGTACCAGAGGTCACCGACAGTTCATCATAGTAGGAGCTGCCAGAAGTCAAGGTTTCCCAACATGCAAGTTATACTTTTTGTATCAAACTGAACACATATTACTCTGTTAAATAATATTCCAGTAGTCCCTTCATGAGCTAGTCTAAAATCACCGACCGGATACGTTCAAAATAAGTGTCCCCCGGACCGGATTTGTCTGGACTCATCCAAGAAATAAATTAATCATTGACCGGATTCAAACGGATTCGTCTGAATCCGGATTCATAAGTGACAGGGTTTTAGGCACTTATCGAACACCCAAACGGGGGCTACTAGAGGGTAAGCCTGTCCAAACAATACACGTACAAATACAAATAGATACAATACAAATAGATCTACACCAAGGAGGTTATTAGTAGAATATCAGTAAAACAACCAATAAAATCACATAAATCCTGTGTAGTCTGCAACCAAACAAACAAATGGGCTTCTGTGGATTTCATGCAACTTTGTGTAATCCCACGCACCTTGTGCAGATATCCAAGAATTATCTACAAGAGGTATTAAAATAGGGAAATGTTTTTTTGGGGTCCAACGTGGAATGAAATCACATTGGTATTAAAAGATAACACCAAAATGGCCTTCGTAGAAAAAACCCGAAAACATTCTATAAAGATGGGAATATAAAAATCTGGGCCGGATGGGGCTATCACGCCTGGTGCAGATGCTGTCCTGGTAGACAGTAACTGTAAGAATGGAGAAATGAATGTTAGGGCCTGGAGGAGACCGGGGCTGAATAAAAAAGGTGTAGACAAGGACATGGAAAACCAATGTCACAAACTACCAATACCACGGGAATAGTAAACAGGGAGGCCCTATAATAGTGAAGATAAATTACCAGAAATAACGGGGAAGCTCCATTGTTAGTACATCTAAATAAAATGAGACAGGAAAACACACACCAGTAGGGAATACAGTACAAAAATCCGGGGAAAAAAGAAAAACCCGGCCTATAAATTTTTATGCTCTTGGTATCTGCAGGCATGAATTTCGAAAACGGATGGGACGTGCAACGGGCCACCTCAGAAAATGGTGGACATATGACAACAGGGGAAAAAGCAACCCCCTTCCTGTGTTTTTCCCCCTGAAATTTGTCACCTTCAGTTCAGGAAAGACAGTGCTATAATTTATATTGCCAGACACACCACCAAAAGGGTACAAGAAGATACAAAACATCCAGACGTGGCAAAACCTGGATAGCCACAGCCACTCCAAGAGAGGATTTTTAGTGCCTGGAAGGGGAAAGGACAGAAACGTACACCAACTTTGGATTTTGGAGGGAATCACAGCCCATGGCCTCCACTCCTAAACAACAGATAATAGAGCCAGGAAAAAGATCCCCCCATACCACCAACCGGGCGACATTCTTTGCAAATATACAGGGTCTAAAGCCAGCAACGAACAACAAAATAGGTTTCACCGTGGACTGCTTACAGAGTCAAACATAATTTGGTTTCACGAGACCCACATAAAGGATCACTTGTACAACGAAATAGGGATCCCGGGTACAACCTATAAAGATGCGACAGAGGAAAGGCAAAAAGGATGGGGAAGTTGGCCTTTTATCACAGAGACACTAATATGCTTAACTACAAATGCCTCAAATGATGTAGTTGAAGTTTTTTAATAAAGATGAGAACCCTGGTCATCGGGTTGTATAAGCCTGATGCAACCTCCCAACAATTCCAGAAACAGTTTTTTAAAATTGACCACTGCCCGGAAAATCTTTCAGCTTTTGCCCAACATCTTGCTTCTGGGGATTTCAACGAAGGCCCCCTGAAAGGGAGGAATGTAGCAAATAATGTTGGAGCAGAATAACACCAGGAGGAGCTCAGATGAAAACTCGTACACACACGAGCTTTTAAATCCCATCAAATTCCCTTAAACCAACAAATAATAAGCACAGATTGGAGAATAACTGGCCTCATCTTCACTAACAATGATGACCTGATACGAAATGTCACCATATCAAAAACAATATACTCAGATCACAACATAATAGAGGTTCAGACATGTATGGGGTCTCAAAACGCCAAAATGTGACCGTCAGGGAGTTTCACCAAATTCAACTTCAATATCAAAGACATGGGACCAAGAAAAAACCAAGTCCTAAATTATAAAAAACTGGAAGATTTGTACCCACATCCCAACCTATGTCTGGAACAGATTAACTTGTGGCATTGAAGGTATGCTCAATGCATATCCCTTTAAGAAAAAGGAGGAGAAGATGTAAACTAGAAAGAGAAAGGCGCTTCTTATGCAGGCGAAGGCAAAGAATAATAAAGCGGCTAAAAGGGGCCAACATATCTGCAATACATAGGAGACATTGGTCAGAGAAATAGCAAACATCGAACTAAAGCTAAAGGAATCTTACAGGAGTCAAGAAACGTGAGAAGAACTAAATGTCATAAATGAAATCGAAAGAAACCCAAATCATAGTCGAGAACAACATCCAGTAGTGGGCCCCTACTTAAACGGGATGGATCCTCCACAGATGACAGCAAGGAAATGAGTGAGTTACTAAAGTCCCAGTATGACTCGGGTTTTTAGCGGGCCGCTAACCAGACTGAAAGTCGAAACCTAAATAAATTTTTTATGAGGGTGCCGCAGAACTTGGCAGATGCATGTATCTGACATTACCCTGACGCCAAATGACTTCGAAAAGGCAATAAATGACATGCCCATGCACTCTGCCCCAGGCCCAGACTCATGGAACTCTGTGTTTATCAAGAGCTGCAAGAAAACTTTGAAAAGGGTTCTAAAGCAAGATTGCCACTCATCTAGATATCCATCAATTACACAACCCAGGGCAGCATGGGTTTAGAGCAGGTCGCTCCTGTCTGTCCCAACTATGGACCATACGACAAGGTTCTGATGCTCTAGAAGACAAACAAAATGAAGATGTTATATACACAGACTTTTGCAAAAGCCTTTGACAAGTGTGACCATGGGTAATAGCGCACAAAATGCGTGATAAAGGAACAACAGGAAAAAGTGGGTAGATGGATCTATAATTTCCTAACAGTGAACACAAAGAGTAGAGCACAGAGTAAAGTCTGAGGCGGCTACAGTGAAAGCTCTGTTCCACAAGGCACAGTACTCGCTCCCATCCTGTTCCTCATCCTCATATCGGACATAGACAGGGATATAAGCCACAGTGCCGTGTCTTCCTTTGCAGATGACACCGAATCTATATGACAGTGTCCACCGTTGAAGACACTGCAAGACTCAAGCAGACATAAACCAAATCTTTAAATGGGCTGCAGAAAACAATATGAAGTTCAATGATGAAAATTTCAATTACTCAGATATGGAAAACGTGAAGAAATTAAAATCTCATCGGAGTACAAAACAAATTCCAACCACACAATAGAGCGAAAACTAATGTCAAAGACCTGGGAGTGATATGTCAGATAATCTCACCTTCAAGGACCATAACACGTAGCAATCGCATCTGTTAGAAAAATGACAGGATGGATAATGAGAACCTTCAAAAACCCGGGATACCAAGCCCATGTTGACACTTTTCAGGTCGCTTGTTCTATCTAGGCTGGAATATTGCTGCACATAACTGCACCTTTCAAGGCAGGTGAAATTGCTGACGTTGAAAATGTGCAGAGAACCTTCACGGCACGCATAACTGCGATAAACCACCTCAATTACTGGGAACGCTTGAAGTTCCTAAACCTGTACTCCCTAGAACGCAGGCGGGAGAGATACATTATATACACGTGGAAAATTCTCGAGGGATTGTACCAAACTTGCACACGAGAGTTACTCCCTACGAAAGCAAAAGACTCGGCAGGCGGTGTAACATCCCCCCAATGAAAAGCACGGGTGCCACTAGCTCGTTGAGAGACAACACAATAAGTGTCAGTGGCCCAAGATTGTTCAACTGCCTCCCAGCATACATCAGGGGGATTACCAACAAACCCCTGGCTGTCTTCAAGCAGGCACTGGACAGGTACCTAAAGTCAGTACCTGACCAGCCAGGCTGTGGTTCGTATGTTGGACTGCGTGCGGCCAGCAGTAACAGCCTGATTGATCAGGCTCTGATCCAACATGAGGCCTGGTCACGGACCAGGCCGCAGGGGCGTGACAGGAACTTTCCAGGTATACGTTATATACATTTTTTTTTTAGAAGTCGGGCCGTCTCCCACCGAGGCAGGGTGACCCAAAAGAAAGATAATCCCCAAAAAGAAAATACTTTAATCATCATTCAACACTTTCACCTCACTCATACATAATCACTGTCTTTGCAGAGGCGCTCAGATACGACAGTTTAGAATAGTCCCTCCAAACTGTCACTATCCCAGACCCCTCCTTTAAATTACTTCCCATTTCCAGGACTCAAGTCCGGCTAAATCAATAACCGGTTTTCCTGAATCCCTTCACTAAATATTACCCTGCTCACACTCCAACAGCTAGTCAGGTCCCAAAGACCATTCGTCTCCATTCACTCCTAACACGTTCACACACGCAATGCATTTTAATGTTTATAATATAAAACATTACAATGTTGTATTATTCAGAGTTTTGAACATAAACAGTTGCATACATCATTATCACTTTATTGTTAACATTACCAACTTACTGCTAGCTTGCTGGAAGTCCAAGACCCTCGCCCACAAAACCTCCTTTACCCCCTCCCCGGTGGCCTGGTGCCCAAAGCTCTCACTTCACACATGGAGGGCCCGGGTTCGATTCCCGGCGGGGTGGAAACATTTCGACGTGTTTCCTTACACCTGTTGTCATGTTCACCTAGCAGCAAATAGGTACCTGGGTGTTAGTCGACTGGTGTGGGTCGCATCATGGGGGACAAGATTGAGGACCCCAATGGAAATAAGACAGACAGTCCTCGATGACGCACTGACTTTCTTGGGTTATCCTGGGTGGCTAACCCTCCGGAGTTACAAGTCCGAAGAAAATCTTATCTTATGTCCCTCCAACCTTTTCGAGGACGACCCCTACCCCGCCTTCCTTCCCCTACAGATTTATACGCTCTCCAAGTCATTCTACTTTGATCCATTCTCTCCAAATGACCAAACCACCTCAACCCCTCTTCAGGCCTCTGACTAATACTTTTAGTGACTCCACACCTCCTCCTAATTTCCACACTCCGAATTCTCTGCATAATATTTACACCACACATTGCCCTTAGACAGGACATCTCCACTGCCAAATAGGTAAAACGTGCGATTTTGGCTTAAATAGCATCACTCTTCTTGCCGAATAAGGCAAGCAAAAATTTGTGTACCTGGAGTTTATGTGGAGAGGGTTTCAGGGGTCAACGCCCCGTGGCTTAGTCTGAGACCAGGCCTCGTGGTGGACCATGACCTCATCAACCAGGCTGTTACTGCTGGCCGCACGCAAACTGACGTATGAACGACATCCTGGTTGGTCAGGTACTGACTTTAGGTGCCTGTCCAGTGCCTTCTTGAAGACAGATAGGGGTCTATTGGTAATCCCTCTTATGTCTGCTGGCAAGCAGTTGAACAGTCTTGGGCCCCGGACACTTACTGTGTTGTCTCTCAGTGTACTCATGGCGCCCCTGCTTTACATTGTGGGAATGTTGCATCTCCTGCTGAGTCTTTTGCTTTCATAGGGAGTGATTTTCGTGGGCAAGTTTGGTACTAATCCATCTAGGATTTTCCAAGTGTATATTATCATGTATCTTTCTCGCCTGCACTCCACGGAATACAGATCAATGACCTTAAACCATTCCCAGTAATTTAGGTGCCTTATCGTACTTATGTGTGCTGTGAAAGTTCTTTGTACACTTTCCAGGTCAGCATTTTTGCCTGCCTTGAAGGGGGCAGTTAGTGTTCAGCAGTATTCCAGCCTAGAGAGAACAAGTGATTTGAAGAGAATCATCATGGGCTTGGCATTCCTAGTTTTGAAGGTTCTCATTATCTATCCTATCATTTTCCTAGCAGATGCGGTAGATACATTGTTGCGGTCTTTGAAGGCGAGATCCTCTGACATTATCACTCCCAGGTGCTACACATTACTTTTTCACTCTATTGTATGGTTAGAATTTGTCATATACCCTGATACAGTTTTAATTTCCTCAAGTTTTCCATATCTGAGTAGTTGAAATTTCTCTTCATTGAACTTCATATTGTTCTGAGTGGCCCATTTGAAGATTTTGTTTATGTCCACTTGGAGTCTTGCAGTGTCTTCGATGGAGGTCACTGTCATGGCAATCCGGGTGTCATCCGCAAAGGAAGACACGGAGTTATGAAAAAAAAACGTGTTCGTGTCATTACGATTTCGTGAGTCACGGAGTTATGGCTTACATCTCTCTGTATGTCAGATATGAGGATGAGGAACAGAATGAGAGCGAGTACTGTGCCTTGTGGAACAGAGCTCTCCACCGTAGCTGCCTCAGACTTTACTCTGTTTACTATTACTCTTTGTGTTCTATTTGTCAGGAAGTTATAGATCCATCTATCAACTTTTCCTGTTATTCCTTTATCACGCATTTTATGCGCTATTACACCATGGTCACACTTGTCAAAAGCTTTTGCAAAGTCTGTGTATACTACATCTGTATTTTGTTTATCGTCTACATCATCCAGAACCTTGTCATAGTGATCCAGTAGCTGGGACAGGCAGGAGCGACCTGCTCTAAACCCGTGTTGCCCTGGGTTGTGTAACTGATGGGTATCTAGGTGGTTGGTAATCTTGCTTCTTAGAACCCTCTCAAAGATTTTTATGATATGGGATCTTAGTGCTATCGGTCTGTAGTTCTTTGCAATTGCTTTACAGCCACCTTTGTAGAGTGGGGCTATGTCTGTTGTTTTTAGTGAGTGTGGGATGTCCCCTGTGTCCATGCTCCCTCTCCATAGAATGCTGAAGGCACGTGACAGGGGCTTCATGCAGTTCTTGATGAACACTGAGTTCCATGAGTCTGGGCCTGGGGCAGATTGCATGGGCATGTCATTTATTGCCTTTTCAAAGTCTTGTGGAGTTAGGATAATATCCGAGATTTTTGAGATCATCAAATTTTGGGTCTCAGTCATAAAGAATTCATTTGGATTGTCGATCCTTAGTCTGGGCAGCGGCTCACTGAACACTGAGCCGTATTGAGACTTTAATATCTCACTCATTTCTTGGCTGTCATCTGTGTATGTCCCATCCCGCCTAAGCAGAGGCCCAATACTGGATGTTATTTTTCATTTAGGCTGACTGCTGTCACATGGCTTCAGTCTGACCGCTCTCCCATGGCTCCAGCCTGACCGCTCTCCCATGGTTCCAGCCTGACCGCCTCCCGTGTCCTTGCTTTGCCCTTGTGGGTTTAGCGCTTCGTTCTGATTGCAATGATAATAATTGTTTCCTTGTGAACTATCCCTTCCGTTATGTCGTTCACAAATACCAGAAACAGCACTGGTCCTAGGACTGACCCCTGTGGAACCCCACTCGTCACAGGCGCCCACTCTGACACCTCGCCATGTACCATGACTCGCTGTTGTCTTCCTGACAGGTATTCCCTGACCCATTGTAGTGCCTTCCCTGTTATCCCTGCCTGGTCCTCCAGCTTCTGCACTAATCTCTTGTGTGGAACTGTGTCAAACTCCTTCTTACAGTCCTGGAAAATGCAATCTACCCACCCCTCTCTCTCTTGTGTGTGCGTGCTTGTGTGTGTGTATGTGTTTGTATGCTCGTGTGTGTGTGCGCTAGTGTACTCACATATTTGTGGTTGCATGGGTCGAGTCATAGCTCCTGGCCCCGTGTGTGTGTGTGTGTGTGTGCGTGCGGGCGTGCTCGTATGTGTGTGCTCGCGCACTCGTGTGGGTGTGTCTAACTTAGTATTTGTACTTATAATTCATTACAGTTGTGACCGGGTGTGGACGTGTCAGTGGCTCATTACTTTGTAATTTGTTCATATCTGTAACCATGATTGTGACCAGATCTTCCTGGAGTTCATTACCTTTGTAACTTGTTCAGCTATCATAACTTTGTGGCCCAGTCCCTGGACCCATTATGTACCTCTGTGATCCTTTGACTACCGCCCACACCATGGGTATGGGCTGCATAATAAAGATATTAAACTAACTAACGTGTGAACTGATAGTTTCTATTTGGAAACCACCTATACCCATCATATTGTGTTATCAGGTTCATAAATCCCATAACCAATATATTGTGTTATCATCAGGTCCACTAATCCCATAACCAACATGTTGTGTTATCATCAAGTCCATTAATCCCATAACCAATATGTTGTGTTATCATCAGGTCCACTAATCCCATAACCAACATGTTGTGTTATCATCAGGTCCACTAATCCCATAACCAACATGTTGTGTTATCATCAGGTCCATTAATCCCATAACTAACATGTGTTATCATCAGGTCCACTAATCCCATAACCAACATGTTATCATCAGGTCCACTAATCCCATAACCAACATGTTATCATCAGGTCCACTAATCCCATAACCAACATGTTATCATCAGGTCCACTAATCCCATAACCAACATGTTATCATCAGGTCCACTAATCCCATAACCAACATGTTATCATCAGGTCCACTAATCCCAGACTTCTCACCCAAAATTTGAGGTTCAGTCACCTTGCTTGGCAGATACTGTAGTTCCATACATCGATAATTTTCCTGTAGAATCAGTTCTTTCCTATATCCTTTCTAAATTTAAATTTATCCAATTTAAATTCACTATTTCGAGTTGTTTCTTGCTTGGATATATTGGAACTCGATATCTCCTTTATGCTTCTGTTGCCCTTGTATACGTCAGTTAAAGTTCCCTTCGTTGTACGCCTTTCATGACAGTGGAGGTTCACGATTCTCGGTCTATCTTTGTATGATTCCTTATGCAGTGGATTAATTTGATCCTCTTTGCATGTTTCCATTGCGTTTATATCCAGTCTCTAATCAGTTAGTTTAATATCTTTATTATGCAGCCCATACCCATCCTGTGGGTGGTAGTCAAAAGATTACACAGGTGCAAAATGGGTCCATTGACTGGACTCCAAAGTTATGATAGCTGAACTAGTTACAAAGGTAATGAACTCCAGGTAGATCTGGTCACAATCCTGACAAGGTACAAAGGTAATGAACCATCTACACTCCTATACATGGTTACAATCATGTACAAATTACAAAGTAATGAGCCACTGACACGTCCACACCCGGTCTAATCATCAGAACTGAGCTGCGTAATCTAAGCGAGGCCTTACTAATGCTGTAAAGAGCTAAGCAATCCATATTTTTTAAAGGGGCGGAAGGGTAAGCCAGTGGAAGGCCTCGGTCAGATAACCAAAAGCTCTAGCTTAGGGTCATCATATGCTTAAGACCCGCGTCAGGAAGCACTTGTCCTGTTTCCTGACAAACCTTACCTAACCTGCATATAGCTATAGAATGACCTTTGAATTCCTGTTAGGCTTCTTAATTTAAATTCAGTCTGTTATCCTTATTATGCACTCTTAGGCACTGCTGTCTTGGTTTCAGATTTTTCCTTACTATGATTCCCAATTTTTTTTTTCCTCATTCTGTACAATCAAGCTGTACACTCCTTAAGTTATAATGGAGAGGGTTATTTTCGTTCCAAAGGATTAGACCTTTGTGTTTTTCCTCACTGAACTACATTTGCCTCTTTTTCGGACCATAGCATTGTATTAATCATATCTATTATTTGACATATTTTTGTGGCGTCTGTGAATTTACTGGTGTAACTGCTCGGTAAGATCATCAGTATAAACTATAAACAACGATGGGCCCAAAACTTACCCCTGTGAAAAGGTAGGATTGATCCCCATTCTGATTGTACCCCATTTTTACAATGTCTCTGCTTCTTACTCTTCAGCCAAGCCTCCAACACCATGTGCTGCAGCTTACTGAAATCAAAATAAACTTCATATTCTGTATCATGGTCCACTGTCTTGTGAATCTCTGTTGAGACTCTCACTGTGTTGAGACTCTCACTGTGTTGAGACTCTCACTGTGATGAGACTCTCACTGTGTTGAGGTTCTCACTGTGATGAGACTCTCACTATGATGAGACTCTCACTATGATGAGACTCTCACTCTGTTGAGACTCTCATTATGATGAGACTCTCACTGTGTTGAGACTCTCACTGTGTTGAGACTCTCACTGTGATGAGACTCTCACTGTGTTGAGACTCTCACTGTGATGAAACTCTCACTGTGTCGAGACCCTCACTGTGTTGAGACTCTCACTGTGTTGAGGCTCTCACTATGATGAGACTCTCACTGTGTTGAGACTCTCACTGTGATGAGACTCTCACTATGATGAGACTCTCACTGTTGAGACTCTCACTATGATGAGACTCTCACTGTGTTGAGACTCTCACTGTGATGAGACTCTCACTGTGTTGAGACTCTCACTGTGTTGAGGCTCTCACTATAATGAGACTCTCACTGTGTTGAGACTTTCACTGTGATGAGACTCTCACTATGATGAGACTCACTCTGTTGAGACTCTCACTGTGATGAGACTCTCACTGTGTTGAGACCTCACTGTGATGAAACTCTCACTGTGTTGAGACTCTCACTGTGTTGAGATTCTCACTGTGTTGAGGCTCTCACTATGATGAGACTCTCACTGTGTTGAGACTCTCACTGTGATGAGACTCACTATGATGAGACTCACTCTGTTGAGACTCTCACTATGATGAGACTCTCACTGTGTTGAGACTCTCACTGTGTTGAGACTCTCACTGTGATGAGACTCTCACTGTGTTGAGACTCTTACTGTGTTGAGATTCTCACTGTGATGAGACTCTCACTGTGTTGAGACTCACTGTGATGAGACTCTCACTGTGTTGAGACTCTCACTGTGATGAGACTCTCACTGTGTTGAGACTCTCACTGTGTTGAGACTCTCACTGTGTTGAGACTCTCACTGTGATGAGACTCTCACTGTGTTGAGACTCTCACTGTGATGAGACTCTCACTGTGTTGAGACTCTCACTGTGATGAGACTCTCACTATGATGAGACAAGTAACTTCACTACATCAGCAGTGACTCACACAGAGAGTCTACTGACGACAAAAACTATTAAGCCTTTAAAATATATATTGTCCTAGTGTAAGCAAGCAGATCACAGCAGAGAC
>WNWK01043011.1:0-15710 GCA_009830355.1 Cherax destructor
CTCCCCTCCTCCCGTCCTCCACACATCAACAACTCTTCAATAAATGTAAGTGACATGTTATTGTACAATATTTGCATGTATTTATGTATTCTTTATTCAATTCTGTATTATTTAATGTCCAAAAGTTCTAAAAAATATTTTATTTAACTACTTTTGGAAGTCTTGGACGGATTAAATTTATTTCCATTATTTCTTATGGGGAAAATTGATTCGTTTAACGATTGTTTCGCTTTAAAATATGCCCTCTCTGACGGATTAATATCGTAAGTCGGGGTACCACTGTATATCAAAACTAGGGATGCCAAGCCCATGTTGACACTTTACAGGTCGCTTGTTCTATCTAGGCTGGAATATTGCTGCAAACTAACTGCACCTTTCAAGGCGGGTGAAATTGCTGACCTTGACAATGTGCAGAGAACCTTCATCGCACGCATAACTGCGATAAACCACCTCAATTACTGGGAACGCTTGAAGTTCCTAAACCTGTACTCTCTAGAACGCAGGCGGGAGAGATACATTATTATATACAAGTGGAAAATTCTCGAGGGATTAGTACCAAACTTGCACACGAACATCACTCCCTACGAAAGCAAAAGACTCGGCAGGTGATGTAACATCCCCCCAATGAAGAGCAGGGGTGCCACTAGCACGTTGGGGGACAACACAATAAGTGTCAGGGGCCCAAGATTGTTCAACTGCCTCCCAGCATACATCAGGGGGATTACCAACAAACCCCTGGCTGTCTTCAAGCAGGCACTGGACAGGCACCTAAAGTCGGTACCTGACCAGCCGGGCTGTGGTTCGTACGTTGGACTGCGTGTGGCCAGCAGTAACAGCCTGGTTGATCAGGCTCTGGTCCAACATGAGGCCTGGTCACAGACTGGGCCGCAGGGGCGTTGACCCCTGGAATTCTCTCCAGGTAAACTCCAGGCTTCTCGCACTTTTCGGATTTCGGACCACCTTCTGGAATGAATTAAGTTCGAAAACCAGAGTTCCACTGTATATACCATACTTGGAGTGCTATTATTATTATTATTATTAATTATATTCTGCATTCCGTTCAAGGGGAAAGGCACATGTGGTTCACTCTAAGAAAGTGGATGACAACTCCAGTTTCTTGGAGCAATTGTCTCTATCAACCCTGGAGTATACCTGGAGGGAGTTTCAAAGGTCAAGGCCCCCATGGCCCGGTCTGTGACCCGGCCTTGCGGTGGACCAGGGTCTGATCAATCAGGCTGTTACTGCAGGCTGCACATGCAGGCTAACACATGAAATATTTAACTCTTGCTAAACAAAATAGGCCTATGAAGACCTAAATTACTTGCCAGGCGAGATATATACCATAAAATAATATAACATGTAAAATAAGGCTATACATCGTCACCTCAAAGATAAACTAATAAAAACTAAGGGGCAAAATTTATAGTTTTTGAAAAAAATAAACCTACAAGGGCCTAAATAAGTCCCCAGGTGCGATATATACCACAAAATTGTATTATCTTTGATAAATTCAGTGGTGCTCAGCACCTGTAAGAAATATATTAATGAAATATACAAGACGAGTTTTGCTTCATTGGTTAAAGAAAATTTAATATCTAGGTCTATGAAGGCCTAAATCACTTAGTAGGCTGTCAACAATAACACAATATACAAGCAAATAATGTTATATAAGTGGTAGACAAGAGGAACTGGAAGAAATATATTGGTGAAAGATACAAGCGGAGGGAAGGTCAATGTTTACCATCAATAAAAGAACAAAAGTTAGGTCTATGAGGTCATCAATAACTCACATCAATCTCAACATCAATATTTCTCACCTCATCACTCATCTTGGACCATCATCTCACATAAAAAAAAAAAAAACTAATATATTCACCTGGAAAATAATCGTTGTTGTTGTTGTTGGGGTTTATAGGGCCACTGACAACTTAGGTCGTATCGAACCCGACCGTCCAGTACCAGAGGATCCTCGACCAAAGTGGAAGGAAATAAGATAAGATTTCTTCGGATTTTTAACCCAGGAGGGTTAGCCACCCAGGATAACCCAAGAAAGTCAGTGCGTCATCGAGGACTGTCTGTCTTATTTCCATTGGGGTCCTTAATCTTGTCCCCCAGGATGCGACCCACACCAGTCGACTAACACCCCAGGTACCTATTTGCTGCTAGGTGAACATGACAACAGGTGTAAGGAAACACGTCGAAATTTTTCCACCCGCCGTGAATCGAACCCGGGCCCTCCGTGTGTGAAGCGAGAGCTCTAGCCACCAGACCACCGGGCCACCGAGCCACCAGATTACCGGGCCACCGAGCCACCAGACCACCGGGCCACCTAAGTAAGATTATTCAGGTATACACAGTTACATAGATTATCATACATAGCAGCATATGTGTAGAGAACCTAGGATAACCCAAAAAAGTCAGACAAAATTACTTATTTCCATTGGGGTCCTTTTAATACCTTATAATTATACAATGTAGGAGATATCGTATTATTGTACAATAAAGGAGATATACTAGGAATAAGGTGTGTTAGCTAAAAAAATAAAAAATAATTCTCTTGCACAAGGGATGAGCATGGAGAATATATTATAGCTAAATTTAAATAGAAAGACCTGCAAAAACTCCTCACAGTGATAAACATCTACAGATTACCAGAGTCAAACATTCACCACTTTAGTGAAAAACTAGGAAACCTGATAACTGATGCACACATGAACAAAGACCATTTCCTGCTCACAGGAGATTTCAACATAAATCTCCTACATGACCAGGACCCACAAGTAACATAATTCACAAACACTATGAGCAACTGCTTGTTACTACCAACAATATCAAAACCTATGATTAACATCGACTGGCATAATGAGTTAGAAACATATTCAGATACTAATGAATGCATCAAGAATTTCCTTAAAAAAAAACACCACCTCTTTAACAAACATTGCCCTAAAAAACTAAACAGATCACAGCTAAGAGACTTAACAATCCCTGGCTAACACCCAGCATCCTTAAATCTATTAACAAAAGGCACCAATATGAAAAACAATACAGAAGGGGTCTAATAACCAGATAACAATCCAAAGGTGATATGAAAAAGACCTGGAAAACCCTATCTGCAATTCTAGGAAATAAAAAGATATCCAAGAACTATACCATCAAATTATCAAAAACAGATGAACCCCTACTCTCACCAACTGAGACAGCAAACAGACTTAATGTTTTCTTCTCCACCACAGGTAAGAATCTAGCAAGTAAAATCCCAAGCTCGAACACCCGTCCAACAGACTACCTCACCAACACCTACCCAGATACACTATTCCTAGCTCCTACCAACCCAATTGAAGTCTCGCTCATAATCAACACCCTTAAAAACAAGGCAGGAGACATAAACAGCTTTCCACCTTTTACGTACAAAAAAGAGTCACAGGTACTGTCACCAATTATAGGAACACTATTCAATAAATCCATTGAAGCCTCTACCTTCCCATCAATTCTCAAAATAGCTAGGGTCACCCCGATCCACAAAGGAGGTGATCAAACAGACTTGAATAATTATAGACCAATTTCTAATTTACCACTGCTTTCTAAAATCTTCGAAAAATTAATTCATAGACACATCTATTCCTACCTCGTCTCACACAACGTATTCAACCCCTGTCAATTTGGATTCAGGACCAACAAGAGCACAAACGATGTTATTATACACATGCTAGAGTTAATATACACCGCACTTGAGAAGAAAGAAGTCCCACTAGGAATCTTCATTGATCTACGCAAAGCTTTTGATACAGTCGACCATGGTATAAGAGGACACACTCAACTACCTAAAGTCATACCTTAGTAACAGAAGCCAATACGTGTACACAAATGGAGCGAACTCTTCCACACAACAAATTATAGTCGGAGTCCCTCAAGGAAGTGCCCTGGGGCCACTCCTATTCCTCATTTACATAAATGACCTACCGAATGCATCACAACTACTCAAACCCATATTATTTGCAGATGACACAACATATGTCTTCTCTCACCCAAATCTAGTCATACTGGCCAATACTGTTAGTGCCGAATTACAGAAAATATAAACATGGATGACGACTAACAGGCTTCCTCTCAATACTGACAAGTCCTACTTCATACAGTTTGGAAACAAAGCCTCAAATGTTCCACTTAACATAACGCTGAATGGTTCACCCATCACAAGACTCACAGAGGGAAAATTCCTAGGAATCCACCTTGACAGTAGCTTTAAATTCCAAACACACATACAACAAATTTCCAAGAAAATCTCAAAGACAGTAGGCATATTATCAAAGATACGCTACTATGTGCCTCAATCAGCTCTCCTTGCACTATATCACTCACTCATCTACCCTTATCTCACCTATGGAATCTGTGAATGGGGATCAACAACAGTAAATCACCTTAGACCACTCATAACCCAGCAAAAGGCTGCAGTCAGAATGATAACAAATTCCCACTCTAGACAGCATACTCCACCAATATTCAAAAGCCTAAAACTACTCACCATAAAGAACATTCACACTTATTCTTGTGCCTACTACATATATAGAACTCTACACTCAAAAATTCTCCTCACCAACTTTAATAGGACCCATGACCACAACACAAGACAGAGATCACTTTTTGATATACCCCGTGTCCATATCAACCTATGTAAGAATTCTATGCACATAAAGGGCCCCAGAATCTGGAATTCATTACCAGTAAATACTAAAATAACCTTGTCTGAAAATCATTTTAAGACTCTTCTCAAAAACCACCTACTCACCCTTAACTAAATACTCATACTCAAAAAATACTCACTGTTATTTTCCTATAAGATAATTTCAATTTTTACTATTATATTACTATTATATTACCACCTACTCACCCTAAACTAAATACGCATTCTGTAAATTACTTTAAAAAATGCTCAATGTGATTTTTCCTTAAGATAATTTCAATTTTTACTATTAGCAACCATCCTACTAAACACTTGTTACAATGTAGTATCACCATATTGTAATTTGCCCAATGTAATATCATCATATTGTAATCTGAACAATATTTAAACAAGTCAAACTCAATCAATTTCTCCAATATTATGTACAGTGTATATTATCTATAAGCCATTAGATTAAGCTGCTCTTAATGCCATGGCATGTCAGTGGCTCTCCTAACACTTCTATGTAAACTTCTTTCAGTCGCTACATTCATTAGGCACCTTTTGGCTCTCTTCTTGAACTGGTACATGCTGTGACTGTGCTGTGACATGTGCTGTGACATGTGCAGGCAGTCTCTTCCATTCCTTTGTTGCTGTACGATAAAAAGGTGTTTAAAGCCTGGCCACTGACTGTGGGTACTACAATGTTGTGTTCTCTCCTCCTTGCTTTAGTTCCCAGCCTTGAGAAAATTGGTAGCAAGATATTCTGGAGTGTTTGTGAGCAATTTTATAAACTTGATTTAACTTGAGTTGTTTTCCTGCGTCTTCAACACTCAGCATTCCCAATTGTTGTAATTCATCCTGGCCTACATGTTCTCTTGGACCCAGGTCCAGGATGAATCTTACCATTTTGTTCTTGGTGATTTGCAGTTTATCTTTCAGTTTTTTTGTCAAGGCAAAGTACCATAGGGTCCTGCGAGCCTCAGTAGGTAGACACTGTGCTTGTCTGTAGAGGAACTTCAGTCTGGCATTCGCTTTCTTTACTACATTGTTCCCTATCAGTTCTCCTGACATACATGGTTCAAAGGGGATTCCCAGATATTTTACTGAGCAAACTGAAGTGATGGATTGCCCATTACACCGGACATTAAAATTATTTACCCTTCTCAGTTTATGTTTCGTGCCAAAGAGTATGGCTTCCGTTTTCCCGAGGTGTAACGATAACTTGTTGTCTACTAACCATTTACTGCAGGACTCCATTTCCAGTGTTAATACATTAGCTATATCTTGTGGGTCTTTACCTGACACTAACAGAGCACTGTCATCTGCATACAGCAGGAGTTTGCACTTGACCCTGATGGGCATGTCGTTTACATAACATAGAAATAAGGGACCCAGAATACTACCTTGGGGAACTCCACATGCTTTCGGCTGGGGTTCTGATTCTGTTTTGTTGACTTTGACAATTTGTTTCCAATTGTTAAGATAGGACTTAAACCAGTCTATGGAACCTATGCCGATAGCTTGAAGTTTCTTACATAATACATCGTGGTTGACAGTATCGAAGGTCTTTTGCAAGTCTAAAGTTACCATTCCTATGAGGTTCCCTATAGACATTTCAGTTCTCATGTAATCCATCAGATTAATTAGGGAGGTGTCGGTTGAGTAAGATCTCCTAAAGCCTGATTGGTAACTATAAAGAATGTTGTTGTCATTAAGATACTTAACTACTTGACAGTACACCGCCCTCTCTAGAATTTTGGACATTACACTGAGTATACTAACAGGCCTATAGTTGCTGACATCAGACCTACTATTTTTCTTGAAGACAGGAGTAACTCTGGCCTCCTTGAACCCCTCTGGTACTGTATTAGTGGTGATGGACAAATTTATTATGTGAGCAATGGGGATTGGCACTTGAGAGGCACCATCTTTTAGGAACTTAGACGGGATGTTATCTGGGCCAGTGCTCTTAGTTGGGTTTAACCTGCTTAGTTCTTTTTGCATGAAGTCATGAGATACCTGGGTCATGATTAACCTGGCAGGCAGCAAGACCGCCTGCTCTTTTATCTTTGCCATTCCCTGGGCTGTTCCAAGTTCCAGTGATGGCCTAATTGCAAATACTGCTGCACCAACATACAAAGAACTTATAGTGACAAGAAAACTGACAGTGACGACAACGAAATGGACCAAATGGGGTCAAAAGAGGAAGACCGGCATTAAAATACCAGACCTGCTACCAGACATACAACCAGACAAACAACATTTTTCACTACATAGAAGTAACTGACCTCCATATCAACTGCACCAATGTTCAAGGGGAGGACAAACATATGAGAAAACCTAGCAACAATTCTCCAAGGAAACTGACAGGTCTGTAGTGACTGTTTTTTTTCCCTCAGTGCCAAATGAGGGAAGGAAGTGAACATTTAAACATGGCTGACTGGCATTCAAACACCAGCTACTACCAGACGCACAACCAGCGAAGTGACGTTCTCGACTATACTGACAGTTGCTGACCATCATAACTGTACCATCATAATATGATTAGATTTGCTGATGATATAATGATTCACACCACCGGATTCTCCAACACCCAAAACATCCTTAACCATGTACTAGCCTCGTGTCAGGACCTGGGGTTGATAATCTCTACTGATAAAACAAAGATACTCAATAGGCGTCCTCCTCGACAGAGAGGCGGCACAGTTCGCCAGATCCAGTTGCATGATGGGTCTCTTCTAGAATATGTAAACAGATACAGGTATCTAGGCTTTGAGGTCCCACTACTTGGACCTGTTGTAACGAGACTTTGTCGTCAATACAAAGAAAGGCTGAGAGCACTTAGAGTTGTGGCAGGGTTTCACCCCAGGTATGGTGCTAATGTTAAAATTGTGAAAATGATGTATCTTGCTTATATAAGATCATTGGTTGATTATGCTGCGCCACTACTTGCTCTTGTGTCTGACTGGAAGCTTGGAGGGTTGGAAAAACTGCAGAACGAAGCAATGAGGATCATTTTAGGATGCCCTCGTACTGCCAAAATTTTAAATATGCAGAAAGAACTTGATATTCCAAGCATCAGAGATCGTGTTACTGAAAGAAATATCCTAATTAGCGTTAATATGGTCAGGCAAGCCCATTTAAACCCCTGCACAGAAGCCCTCCAAACTTTCCTCAGTACTGATGAACATACCTCGAGATGGATCGATAAAACTGGAACCGACCTTCGCATGAATCAGATACATGATCTAAGTCAAGTAAGGCAACAGCGGCACTTCTCCGCTCCATGAAATATTACCCCATTCCAAACTACCATCCCTCCATTTCCCCCCAAACTATTTCTTAAATCACAACCAAAGCTTCGCCTTGAAGCCAAACATGATGCCTTAAGCTGTATTGATAATTTAGTCACATAGCACACTCTTTCACAAATTATTTACGTTGATGGTTCTGTTCACCAATCCACTGGTGCAGCTGGTAGTGCTGCTGTTGTCATACAGAGTGATGGCTCTCTTAAAGAAATTGGAGCACGCATCAATAACAGGGCCTCTACCCTTCAGACAGAACTGTTTGGATGCACTCAAATGCATTCATGTATCTAAGGTTGATGTAGAAACTTGTTTGGGACTGCCCCCTTGTAAGCTGCACTCTGGGCAAGCACTGTTGACACCGACACTCTGAGACACTTCTCTCAGACTTACAAGTGGCTATGGTACAAATTTCTAGCTAATTGCAGTAAGGGGAATCCCACACTGCCTACACAATACTGGAAGGGGGTTTACTTACTTGAATTAAAAAGGGTGGCTATGTGTCCTGGTCTTCCTTATATATAACCCCTCCTAACACCATGTGCAGTGGAGAAACTTTGTCTGCAAAAGATGGGGTAATTAGTGTCCTGCCTGCACCTCAGAGTTCCCTGGTTCCTAGGATATCCCTTGAGTAACACTAGCTTCCAGACTTGAACTTAAGAGACGACGCTGGTACATAACAACACAAAGGCGTCCGTCTGCTTAAGACCCACAGATAACTTCACTAACGTTTCCCCCAGAAAACTGGCCAGATACTGAGAGAAAGAAAGCCTAGTCTTACTATAATGGGTCTGGATGGAGGCAGATTTCCACGGTACTTTGGGATCTCCTCCAGGGCCCCAGGACAGATGTTGGGTCACGTGGGGGGTGCTGCTTGATCTCAGCACGTCTTGTTCTGTCGAAGTCTGGTCTGGTAAGAAGGAACTGGTGCTCTTACCCACCTAGATTCAAGTGTAGAGCTGCCAGTTCTCGTTAGCTAACATAATCTAATGCTTGCCTATTCAGGCCTATAACTACCTATATTAGGGTGCTAGAGCTACATTATTAATATCTAACGTTGCCTTAATAATCCTACTATTAGTTTCGAACTGTACAAACTTGCCTAGGTGTGCCTAGGTGGATAAATCTATCAACTAAAATGTACATAATAGTTACCTTCATTGGCTCAAATGTGTGTATGTTTTGGTTGGGAGTGTGGGTTCCTGAACTCCGAGGGCCGATCCGTGGTATGTTTAAGGCTCCTAACGGCTCACTTACCCTGTGGAACTTTTAGTGACTAAAAAAGTTTCCACAGTTGACTCTTTAATTGTAACTGATTCTCTGTCATCCATAAATGCTCTCAACTCATTAAGTATAAATTGTGGTATGCTTGTGTCAGAAGCCAGACACAAGTATGGTAGGATTGTTGATAGTAGAGTCAGAGTGCACATGTTGTGGATTCCATCTCATATTGGTCTTCAGATGCATGATAGAACTGATAAATTGGCTAAGTTGTATGCTTTCAAAGAGGGGGTAGATTACAATCTTGGCTTGTCAGTTAGCAGTTTGAGAAAAATAATACGAAAAGAACTTCAACTGAATTTTATTGACATTCAAACACTTAGGGAGATTGACACCAGTCAGTCCATCTATCATCATTCTATCATGCAGGAGGAGCCACATGTCTATGTTGCATCCAACAAAATAAGCAGACTCTTGGATGTCATTGCCGCCCGCCTCCAGCTGGGTTATAAGTATCGTTGGCAGGTTAAATCACCACCACCAGATGTAGACCAAACAAAATGTAAACTTTGCCAGATGGACTATTGTCACATCCTGCGTCATTATATACTGGAGTGCGATAAAATTAATGAATTCAGAGGCAACTCACTCAGAAATCTTCAAGATATGTCATTTGCGCTTGGGGATCAACAGCAATTACCCACCTAAAGCCAATAATAACCCAACAAAAAGCTGCAGTAAGAATTATCATGCAGTCCAATGCTAGGCAACACCCCTTCCCCCACTCTTCAAAGACCTAAACTTACTCACTGTTCAGAACATCCACACATACATCTATAGAACCATAAATTCCAACTTTAACCCTGAGCTAAAACACTTTCTTGACAGTTGTGACAGGACGCATAGACATAATACCAGACACAAACATTTCTTTGACATTCCACGTGTCCGACTAAATCTATACAAAAATTCAATGTACATAAAAGGGCCTAAAATCTGGAAATCCATGCCTGAAAACTCTAGAACTGCAGACACTACCACCATTTTAAAAAGCACAGTTAAAAACATCTTATCTCACTTACGCACCCAACCGGTAGCTAACCACATGAAAACTTCTTTATCTTGCACATATTTACAGCAAAATACACTTATTGATATCTGTGATTCCCCTTAATTTGCACATGACTGTAACCAAAATTAATACAACAATTGCTTCATAATTCTTAAGCACAGTCGTTCCCCAGCCTTGGTGGTGAATGGACGTGCGTGCAGAGCTCCCTGGTGGTGGAATCAGTGAACTTTAATTTTCCACAAGATGGTGGATGGGTACCGGCGACATGTACATACTGTATGCATTGATTTGCTGCAGGGAGCGGTGTATCCCAGCAATGCCGATGTTCTCTTGCCCTTAATTTTGAGAGACACTTATGAGATATCCACAGAGGATATTTATGGGATCTCCTTGAACGGAGCTGCCTGGTTTTTTGTCAAGTTTGCATCTGGCAGTGTCTACAATGGAATCGTCAACAGGTATCAAGAGAAGAGCATCGTAATTAACACAAACCTGGAGGTACGTCTTCGGGATGCATCGGCGCACTACTTGTGGATAAGGATTAAGAATATTCCATATGAAGCCGATGAGGTAGACATCAGACAGGTGTTTTGCCAGTATGGGGTCATCCATGCTGCCACCATAGGGAGATGGGCCCATGGGCCATATGCAGATATGCCAGAGGGGTCGTTCTCCCTCAAAATGACCCTGAGGCGGCAAATACCGTTATTTGTTGTGATAGAGGCATTCCATACCCAGGTTTACGTGACGTATGCAGGGCAGCAGATTACGTGTCATCTGTGCGGTGGCCCGGGGCATATGGCAGCAATGTGTGATCAGCGATGGGGCCCATACAATGGGACAAACCTGGAGGTACATCTTCGGGATGCATCGGCGCACTACTTGTGGATAAGGATTAAGAATATTCCATTTGAAGCCGACGAGGTAGACATCAGATGGGTGTTTTGCCAGTATGGGGTCATCCATGCTGCCACCATAGGGAGATGGGCCCATGGGCCATATGCAGGTATGCCAGAGGGGTCATTCTCCCTCAAAATGACCCTGAGGTGGCAAATACCATCATTTGTTGTGATGGAGGCCTTCCGTACCCAGGTTTATGTGACGTATGCAGGGCAGCAGATTACGTGTCATCTGTGCGGTGGCCCGGGGCATATGGCAGCAACGTGTGATCGGTGATGGGGCCCATACAATGGGACTCGAGGAGAGGATGATGTGCGGACAGAGCCAGGTGTCCGAGAGGAACAGGTGCCGTTAGCGACACCTGTGGTAGCAGAAATAATGGTGAATGCTGTGGAAACTGGTAAATGGAGTGATGCTGTTGAAGCGAGTGAGGAGGCGTGCGTGTTGATGTTACCCCAGGAGTCTCCAAGTGAGACTATGGAGGTGGCAGGGGTCACCTTTGAGAAAAGTCCTCTGGAGGAGGGGAATGAGTTCCCAGACCCCAGCCTTGAGGACCTGAGGAGGATTCTGGATAGTCCATTGCTGGGAGAGTTGCAGAGTATGGTAGTGGAACCAGATGGAGATGTGGAGTCAGGGGGGTGTGGGTGTTGATGGTGCTGAAGTGGTCAATTGCAGGTCGGTGGTTGTTGCAGAAGTGGAGGTGCATAGGTCTCTGGGGGAGGGGGTCATGGAGTTTGTGAGTGAGTCACGTAAGAGGCCAAATGGTGAGGCTGACGACGATGTGATTACACCTGGACAGGGGTCCAGTAAAAAGACCTGGGTAGACATAGCTAAGGGAGGGAAAGGGGGATCCAAGGGGAAAGGTGGAGGTAGGAATGGGAAGGAGAGCCGAGGGTTTGGTAGTATGTACTTTCAAGACTGTGGCGCCAGGATCCGTGAGGCCGAGAGGGAAACCCCCATTGCAGCATTCAAGTGTTTGAATATGAACGTCAATGGCCTACGAGTGGAGGTTAAGAGGAAATGGGTGGAGGTAACACTGAGCCGTATGAATGTAGACGCATGCTTCCTACAGGAGCATAATTATAGGTGTGGAAGGGAATTAATGTTGAAAGATTATAGGTTATATACAGGAAGTTCTGGGCATTTAAAGGGACAGGTGATGGTGGGGGTATGGGAGACCAGCCCTTTTCATCTGAGAACATGGGAGGAGGGAGAGGGGGTAGAATTATTAGGGTGGAAGGTGAGTGGGGGGATATTCAGGTGTGTTTTGTCGGGGTGTACATGCCGGCGTGCAATGATCGTAGGGTTAAGAAGGATTTTGTTTGAAATGATTTAGTCTATGACTTAAGGGGCCTTCCTATGGTTACTATTGTAGTAGGTGATTGGAATTGTATAATTAGAGGGAAGGATGTCGAGCCTAGAGGGGCGGGATGTATGTTGGGTGCCTTAAGGGAGGTTTTGGGGGCTGTGGGGGTGATGGATATGGTAAGGGGTGGGGGGTGGAACATGGAACACACCTATGTACGGATAGGATATGCGGCACTGCTTGATCGGGTTTATGTAGCGCAGGATATACAGGTGGGCAGTGTAACCTGTGTGGAGATGGGTTTTTCAGATCATAGAGGTGTTTTGGTTGAGTTAGGATGGGAGGGTGCGGTTAAGATTTATCCTAGTTATTGGAAATTAAATGTTCGTCTGCTGCAGGGTGAGGGACATCAAGAGGTTTTTGAGGAATGGTGGGGAAGATTGTGGGGTGGGGGTAAGGGTATCGAGGATGTTGTGAAATGGTGGAATACACGAGCGAAGGTGGCAATAAGAGGATTTTACATGCGGATGTGGTCTGAGGATGGGAAGTTGAGGTATGGGAAGCAGAGGTATTTGGAGGAGCAGTTGCGGGAGTGTTATAAGGGGTGGGGGAGGTACCCACGGGATGAGATCGATGAACTGCGGGGCCAATTAAGGGACATTCAAAATGAAAATTTTTATGCCATTAGGGTTAGAGGGGGGTTGGAGAATGTTTTATGGGGGGATAAACCCTCAGCTATGGTTTTGCGTAAATTTCTGGAACGACGGAAGGGCATGACAATTATGTCCTTAATGGTGGATGAGGATTTAGATGGGTATAGGATTTGGCCAGGTGGTACGTACCACTGAGGACTTGAGTTGCTATACAGATAGATGGTTTCAGAGAATGTTGCAGAAGGGGTTTTATAATCAGGAGGCATGTGGTTTTGTTTTAGGTAGCATCTTAGAGAGGATTAGTCAGGAGGACAGGAAAGGTTTGGAGGGACGTATTACTGAGGAAGAGGTATGGCAGGCGGTGCAGGGACAGAAACTTGGGAAGATGCCGGGTTTGGATGGGATTTCGGGCGACTTCTATGTGACTCATTGGGAGGTTTTGCGAGAGGTATTGGTGAGGGTTTTCAGTGGTATGAAGTCAATTGGAAGTATGAGTGAAGAGCAGCGAACAGGGATAGTGGTTTTAATACCCAAGGGTCGGGGTTGCAGGACACTAAGGGATATTGAGCGATAACTTTACTCTGTGCTGACTATTAGATTTTTGTGCGTATTTTGGTGAATCATATGAAGAAGGTATTAAATATTATTTTAGAGGGAGGGTAGTACGGTTCCTGGGCGTAGTATGAGGGAGGGGCACCGTAGGATAAAAGGGTTTGTTGAAGGTAGGGAGGGGGGGAGTCGTGGGATTGGATTGGGAAACTGCCTATGACAGCGTGAATAGGGAGATGTTGCAGGGCATATTATTGAAACAGGGGTTCGGGGAGGAGGTAGTGGGGTGGGTAGGGATGCTTTATGGCAGGGCACAGGTGAGAGTGCAGGTGAATGGGAGGGTGGGGACCGTGGTGGGCATGGAACAGGGGCTGCGACAGGGGTGTCCTTTGTCGCAGCTCCTGTTAGCATGTCTGCAGGATCCCTTCTATAGATTGGTGCAGGAGGGTGTGAGAGAGGGGGAGGGGACCGAATGTGCCCCGGGTATCATCAGGTATGTTGATAACACCACTATCTTGGTGGGAAGCTTAGAGGGGCTGGGGACTGTTAATAAGATGATTGAGATTTTTGGGTTGGCTACTGGGATGAGTGCAAATAGGGCAAAGTCGAAGTTGTTAGAGGTGGGAACTTGGGTGGGAGGGGCGTTGGGACAGAGGTTTGGATGGAATACAGTGGATAGGATAAAAATTTGTGGTGTTGTTTTTTGTAATGTGCCACAAGTTGCACGGGAGTTTAACTCTTCTGCGGTGGTAGAGGCAGCTGTGGGTAGGATGGCGGGATGGAGGCCAGGGGAGATAACTCTTTTGCAAAGGGTCATTGTAGTCAATGCATTAGTTTACAGTAAGTTGTGGCTCGTAGCTGCAGTTTATCCTCTCATGGAGGAGGATATTCGTCAGCTGCAAAAGAGGGTTTTGCATTTTATTTGGGGTTATGGAAGGCATTGGTGCAGGAGGGAGTGGTCATGACTAGGGTGGCGAGAGGAGGTATGGAGCATCCTAGCAGCCCTTATTCTCCAAAAAACTCAGCGCTCATCAAAGCTTGTGATGGCCTAATTGAAGGTACAACTGCACAAACCCACGTAGATCACAAAATGACCCAAGAATACTAAAATGCTACCCAAACCTTAACAAAATTGAAGATCTAAGGAAGACAGCCCTGCAAACCCAAACATCGCCCGCGCTGCCAGACGAACGCCTAACCCAAGCTAAAGGAAATAAAACCCCTCCATAGCTTCACTAGTGATACTATGAGCGGAAATCGCAGAGGGAAACCCAAAAACAGTAACAAGAAACCAACGCTAAGGACTTTGAAACACAACATGTCTACACAACAGAAAGCCGGTACATCAACATCCCCCACACCCCTGCCCGGGCCCCGACGACACAATAACACCACCGAACATGGCTGATTCTCCCACCAACCCCACCAGCTTCGTAGGATTCCATCATGGGCACTGTGGGGAATTAAGAGATTACCTGTCTGGGCTTCACCGCCACACAACAAAATAATCTCCCGGGGAGTGGACCGACTAGTATAATTTTCCGCGGTTACCCCCGTTGAGGCGTGTGAGAAACTTGCCCCAATCCTGGTCACATTTAAGGGGACCCTTCGATATTCTCACTCTAAATCCACATCTATCCTTGACCAGTTTATTAAGAGTGAGTAACACCAATGGTTACGGTATTGTTAAATTTTGTGGACTGTATGGGTTAATGTCTGACTGATTGGGAAGAAGGAGGAAAGAGTACAACAATATCACTCACCCCTTTATCCGTGCCATTGCTGTTCACTTGAAGATCCCGTCTATCATTCCCACCGTAAACCCACATTATCCCAACATACCTACTGGCCAGACGGTTGCTAAGATAACAAGAGTACTTCGCGATGCAAATGGTGCCAGGCACCAGTCAGCAACATCATGGCTGCTCCTATATTTTGCCATTCCCTGGGCCGTTGAGACTCCAGCAATGGTCATTTGCAAGAACTGTTGTAACAACACACAAGGAACTTACAGTGACAAGAAAACTGACGGTGA
>WNWK01043012.1:0-15709 GCA_009830355.1 Cherax destructor
AGAAGACAACACCAATACCGAAGAAACCCGGAAACATCACTTTCTGTATTCCCAAAAACTTCAACCAGAACAACGGGTTCTACAAATGCTGAACCCATTGCCAAAAACTTCTTCAACGCTATCTCACCTAGAACTCAAAATGGAAACTCAGGTCCTTTAAATCACACAAAGGGTTTTTAAAATATCACACTACTTTTAAGACTTACTCAGCTTTCTCCCCCTGAAGCATTCTCCACCTGACTATACCCCACATTTTTCTGTTACTCATTTTTAGGTAGATCTGTCGTGACTCGATAAAACCGCGTGGGCGAAAAATTTCTAAAAGGGTCACATTATACTGCTTATGTGTTTTTTTCATCATTTCTTGCCCCAAATTCAACTCTATACTGCCCCGCAAATAACATGCTCCCAAATCTCCACCCCTGCTCCCCAAAAAAACCTTTTTTCTGCTCCACCCGGGGCTCCCACTCTCCCCAAAAATCTACCCCCTATGCTCCACAGGGGCTTTCCACTTTTGCTCCAATTTTTTAAAATACTTTTTTTCTGCCCCAAAATTTCTTCTCCCAAGGGCTCTCTTCCCCGGGGCTAAATCTCTCTGCTCCCCAAATCTACACTCTCACTGCTCCCAAACTACAAACCCCTTTCTGTCCCCTTTCCCCTCTTTCCCCGTCACACTCTCTCCACGGGGGCTACCTTTTCCCCCGGTAACCCAAAACCCGTCCACCAAACTTCCTCTTTACCAGGGGCCTAACTCCTCTCTCGGGGGCTAACTCTCTTTGCCCCAAAATCTCTCATTCCGGGGGCTCTCTTGCCAAAATCTCAATTCTTGCCCCGTCTACCCCTCTATGCTCCCGGGGCTCTCTTCCCCGGGGCTCTACTCTGCACCAAATCTCCTTTCTGCTCCCTTCTCACTCTCTCCGCTCCCTTCCCCTACTCTCTGTACCCTTCTCCCCTCTCTGCTCCCGTACTCAACTACTCTATTCCCAAATTCTCAACTCTCTCCAAAATTCCCTTTTCTACCACGTCTAAAATCTACTACTGCACCACAAGTACTACAATTTGCTCCACAATCTAAACTTTTCTCCAAGGGTTTTCTCTTCTATGCTCCACAAATTTCAAAAATTGATCCCAAGTCTACAAACTACTACTACCCAATCTACAACTATATAAAAAAAAGGTCATCTCTTCTACAAATACAATATTTCTCCACAATCTACAACTCTACTCTGCTCTAAAAGTCTCCTCCACAAATTCTTCAACTCTTCTCCACAAGTACACAACTACTACCACAAGTACTACAACTACTGCCCGCTACAATAAAAACATAAGAAAAATGAACACTGCCCGGGCCTATTTTCCATGCAGAACATGTCCATCCCCCCTGGCTTAGCCCTGACTACCTGGATTTAACCCCTCTCAGGTAAACTCCTTTAACCCAAGGTCATTTTAAATTTATGGACCCGGAAATAAGACCTGGAAACCAAGCTGGTCGGGTTCCACTCACACCCCCCCACCCCCACTCATGTATTTATCTAACCTATTTTTAAACTACCCGTTTAAGTTTCCATGACGGTACGGGGGGTTTTGTTCCACTCACCCAAACTCTTTTTCCAAACCATTTGTTTTCCCTATATCCTTCCTGAATCTGAATTTTCCCAAACCCGAAACCATTCCCGCGAGCCCCTGTTTGGCTGGATATTTTCAGCACACTATTTACATCTCTTTTATTTATTCCTTTTTTCCCATTTATCACCTAAATTTCCCGCCTTTCTAAGAGTGCAGATTCAAGGCCCTCAGTCTATCCTCATAGGGAAAAATTTCCCTTTATGGGACCCTTTTGTCATCCTCCTTTGTACGTTTTCCGACATTTATATCCATTCTGTAATACGGTGCCCAAAAACTGTGCAGCATAAATTAAATGAGGCTAACCAAGGATAAATGAGTTGAAGAACAACCTGAGGACTTCTATTATTTATACTAATTGTTTAAAAGCAAAAGGTTCTGTTAGTTTTTATAGCGAACACTTATTCTTGGTTTCAGATTACTGCAAACCAGAACAAAACCCCTTTTCGTAATCAAAAGGGGTATTAAGATTTTACATTATTCGAAATGTGGCATGGTTTTGTCCTCCCCAACATTTAGAACTTTGCATTTTTTACTTTAAAATTTCATCCCACTTCCCCGACCATAAATGGTCTATTCAAATCATCCTGGAGTGCTCAAATTTCCCCTTTAAATTTAAAAATTAAGGCCTTTTTTGATGTCATAAACAAATTTGCTTATGTTTTTTTTATTCCCTCATGTATGTCGTTTATGTAAATTGTGAACAAAAAAGGGGGAAAACTGATCCCTGTGGGGAAACCCCTTGGACGTGCCCCCCCTTCTATTTCTCCCCATTTATGCAAATTCTCTGCCCCTATTTTACCATGCCTCTACCCCGGAAAAAAATTTTTCCTCCCCCATTCCGTGTTTTTGAAGTCTATATACACAATATCTTTCTTTACCATTATCTACCTCCTCAAACACCTTGGGGAAAAAAAATTAGTAAATTCGTAAAAACAGTAAAACGTGTTGAGATTCATTAATCAATTTATGCCTTTCAAGATGGCTACAAATTGCCTCGACAATTATTGATTCCATAAATTTTTTTAACGATGGTGGTAAGGTTTTGGTCACTTGCCTTTTTTAAATAGGTTTTTACATTTGCCATTTTTTCCCCTTGTTTGGGGCCTTTCCAGTTTGTAGGGTATACTAAAAAAATTGGAAAAAACTTGTAAGTTCCCCTTTACATTCCTTTAAAACCTTGCAAACAGTTCATCAGGGCCCGGAGATTTGTTGGGTTTTTTAAATTTTTCTGTCTGAGGACCATGTTACATCGCCTGCCGAGTCTTTTTTCTTTTTTAGGGGTGATTTTTGTGTGCAAGTTTTTGGGACTAAACCCTCAAATTTTTCCCTGTGTATATAATAATTTTTCTCCCCTTTGGTTCTAGAAATTGGGGTTTTGGAACCCAAAAATTCCCAGTTTGGGTGGTTTATCCGGTTATGCGTGCTGTGAAGGTTCTCTGCCCTTTTCCCAAAGGGCAGCAATTATACCCGAAGAAAGGTGCAGTTAGTGTGCAACAATATTCCAGCCTAGATAGAACAAGCAATCTGTAAAGGGGTCAACATGGGCTTGGCATCCCCTTTTGGGAAAGGGTTTTCAGTATCCATCCTTTATTTTGAGCAATTAAAATTCTCTTTTTTTTTGGTAAAGCTCCCAGGCTTTTTATAACATGTATGGTTTCCCCCTCCACTATATCATTCGGGTGAAATATTCCACTTCCTAACTATTTTTGCTGAAGAAATGCTTCCTAACATCCCCTTTTACTCATCAGTTGTGCCCCCTTGTTTCTGTGTTCCCTCTCTGGAACATCCTTTCACTATCTACCTTGTCGATTCCCCGCAGTATTTTGTATGTCGTTATCATGTCTCCTCTAACCCTTCTGTCCTCCAGTGTTGTTAGTCCTATTTCCCTCAACCTTTCTTCATAGGGCAGTCCCCTGAGTTGTGGAACTAGCCTTGTCGCAAACCTTTGCACTTTCTCTAATTTCTTGACGTGCTTGACCAGGTATGGGTTCCAGACTGGTGCTGCATACTCTAGTATGGGCCTGACGTACATGGTGTACAGTGTCTTGAACGATTCCTTGTTAAGGTAACGGAACGCTAATCTTAGGTTTGCCAGTCGCCCATATGCTGCCGCACTTATCTGGTTGATGTGTGTTTCCGGAGAAGTGCTTGGCGTTATACTCACCCCAAGGTCTTTCTCCTTTGATGAGGTTTGTAGCCTTTTACCACCTAGCCTGTACTCTGTCAGCGGTCCTCTTTGCCCTTCTCCGATCTTCATGACTTTGCATTTGGTGGGGTTAAATTCGAGAAGCCAGTTGCTAGACCAGATGTCAAGCTTGTCCAGGTCTCTTTGAAGTCCTGCTTGGTCTTCATCCGATGTGATTCTCTCATTAATTTCACATCATCTGCGAACAGAGACACTTTGAGTCTATCCCGTCTGTCATGTCATTCACATATACCAAGAATAGCACTGGTCCTAGGACTGATCCCTGCAGTACAAGCTCGTCACAGGCGCCCACTGTGATACCTCATCATGCACCATGACCCGTTGTTGCCTCCCTGTGAGGTATTCCCTGATCCATTCCAGTGCCCTTCCTGTTATACACGCTTGGTCTTCCAACTTCTTTACTAATCTCATATGAGGAACTGTGTCGAAGGCCTTCCTGCAGTCCAGGAAAATGCAGTCAACCCACCTTTCTCTCTCTTGCCTTACCTCTGTTACTTTATCATAGAACTCCAGGAGGTTTGTTACACAGGATTTGCCTTCCCTGAATCCGTGCTGTCTGGTGTTGATTATCCTGTTTTGCTCCAGATGCTCCACCATTCTTTTTCTGATGATTTTCTCCAAGACTTTGCACACTATACACGTAAGTGACACCGGTCTATAGTTTAGTGCCTCTTTCCTGTCTCCTTTTTTAAAGATGGGGACTACGTTGGCCTTTTTCCATACCTCAGGGAGCTGCCCAGTTTCAAGGGATGTGTTGAATATTATGGTAAGTGGCACACTCAACCTCAGCTCCTTCCCGAAAAACCCACTTGGAGATATTGTCCGGACCCATCGCCTTTGTGGTATCAAGGTCACTGAGTGCTTCACCTCCCCCTCAGTTGTGTGTATGCCCTCCAGCACTTGATACATCTCTTGTTGGTGATGCACCCCGTCCTGTCTACCCATCTGCCTCCACTGTGAATACTTCCTTAAACCTCGAGTTGAGCTCCTCACATACCTCTTGATCGTTGATTGTGAGTTCCCCATCTTCTCTCCTCAGCCTTATCACCTGGTCCTTGACTGTTGTCTTCCTTCTGATGTGACTGTACATCAGTTTCGGGTCAGACTTGACTTTCGATGCTATGTCATTTTCGTACTTTTTCTGGGCCTCCCTCCGTACCTGTGCATACTCGTTTCTAGCTCTTCAACTAATCTCTTTGTTTACTTGGGTTCTTTGCCTTCTGTACCTTTTCCATTCTCTGACACTCTGAGTCTTCGCCTCCCTGCACCTTTGGGTAAACTGGGGGCTCTTTCTGGTCTTCCCATTTAATCTTTTTCCTTTGGGTATAAACCGCTCCTCTGCCTCCTTGCACTTTGTCGCTACGTATTCCATCATTTCATTTACTGACTGTCCTTCCATTTCCCTTTCCCACAGAACCTCCTGCAGGAAATTCCTCATACCCGTGTCGTCCCCTCTTTTAAAGTCTGGTTTGTCTCTTTCAGCACCATCTTCCCTCTCCACCTGTAGCTCTACAATGTACTCAAAGCTCAACACCATTTGGTCGCTGGCTCCCAGGGGGCTCTCGTGTGTTAGGTCCTCGATATCTGAGCTGTTCAGGGTGAATACAAGGTCCAGCCTTCTGGTTCGTCCTCTCCTCTCTCTCTCGTCGTGTCCCTGACATGTTGGTGCATCAGGTTTTCCAGTACCATGTCCATCATCTTGGCTCTCCAAGTTTCTGCCCCCACGTGGTTCTTGGTTCTCCCAGTCGATCTCCATGTGGTTGAAATCGCCCATGACCAGTAACTTAGCTCTGCTCATGTGCGCTTTTCTTGCCACCTCCACCAGAGTGTCCACCATTGCTCTGTTGTTCTCATTATATTCCTCTCCTGGCCTCCTGCAGTTCTGTGGTGGGTTATACATCACTGCAATGACTATCTTGTGCTCCCCAGACTGGATGGTACCTACTATAAAGTCCCTTTCTCTACACACCTCCATTCCTTCCATTTCCTCGAATCTCCAATGGTTCCTTACGAGCAGTGCGACCACTCCTCCCTCCCTGCTCCTATCTTTCCTCAGGAACTGATATCCCTGTGGGAAGATTGTGTCTGTTATTGCCTCATTTAGTTTAGTTTCTATGACTGTTATGATGTATTAATATTGGTAGAATTACCGACAATATTTTAAGTAAAAAGACACAAATGCAACTAATGAGACATTTTATTGTGGCAACGTTTCGCTCTCCAGGAGCTATGTCAAGCCGTTACAAACAATGCATGGACACACAGGGTATATATAGGTTCAGGGTGAGGTGTAATACTAGTGGTGGTAGAGGTAGTAGTGATATAAGTCGTAGTAGTAGTAGTGATACAATAAGGTAGAACAATCAACTAGCACATGAATAAAAGGTGATAAAAGCAACTACTTGAGTAGTATAAAAATAGGTTAGACAAATATTTCTGTTGGAGGTTGGAAAAGAGAAGACCTGTAGCAGTGTTCCACATCCACGAAGTGCTTGTGTAGTAGGAGAGACTATGAGATGGTAGGGTTTACTGTTTTCAGGAGGATTCTTGCTAAGACTTCAGAGATGGTAAAGCTGCCTTTGTTTTGTTTAATTGTGTTAGAAACAGCGATAAGTGCTGATTCAAGGCACTTGCGTCTGCGGAAATCAGTTTCTTTGATTTCTAAACGGGCGTCTTTGAATTTCATGAGATGATTGGTAGAATTTCGGTGTTGTACGCAGGCGGTGTTCAAGTTATCGTTCCTACATGCATTAATGTGTTCATTGAGGCGTGTTTCGAGGTTTCTTGCTGTTTCTCCTACATAAATCCTGTTGCAGCCTCCACAGGGTATAGTGTAAACCCCTGCGTTGACTGGTTCATGGTGCTTGGATTTTGTCCTGGTTAGATCCTTTATAGAAGTGCTGGAAGCGATGGCGACTCTAGTGTTAGCTTGTGCAAGTACTTTAGAAATGTTCGATGCAACTTGGCTGTTGGGAAGAATTATAACTTTGTTTGGAGTGGTGTTGGTGCGTGGAGAATTAATGATCTGAAGAGCTCTTCTCTTGCAATCTTTGATGAAAAAGGAAGGAAAATGTAAATCAGTGAAGGTTTGGTGAATGTATGTACATTCCTCGTCAAGAAACTCAGAACTACAAATTCGGTAAGCTCTTAGGAAAAATCTGATGATGATGCCTCTCTTGGTCTTTGTATCTTGACTGGAATAGAAGTAGATAAATGGTTCAGAGAACCGACAAGTTGTTAAATTAGACACATATGCAACACTTGGGTATCTTTATTGTGGAAACGTTTCGCCACACAGTGGCTTCATCAGTCCAATACAAAGTAGAAAGGTATAAGGAGAGGAGGAGTTTGAGGTTATCAGTCCCTCGGCCTGGAGTCGATGTGTTCAGTCCATCAATCTTGTTGGAAGTGTAGCAAACGGCCGTAGAGATGGCTTATATGCTGTAATCAGGTGAGATGCAGCAGTAGGAGGCAGGTCATAGTGGTATCAACCACTAGTCGAAGTAAGTCCTTGTCCAAAGGTTTGGACAAATGTTGAAGAATCCCTTTGTATCAAGAACCCAAGAAGTTGCTGTGTCAGACAGGATGTAGATAAATGGTTCAGAGAACCGACAAGTTGTTAAATTAGACACATATGCAACACTTGGGTATCTTTATTGTGGAAACGTTTCGCCACACAGTGGCTTCATCAGTCCAATACAAAGTAGAAAGGTATAAGGAGAGGAGGAGTTTGAGGTTATCAGTCCCTCGGCCTGGAGTCGATGTGTTCAGTCCATCAATCTTGTTGGAAGTGTAGCAAACGGCCGTAGAGATGGCTTATATGCTGTAATCAGGGGAGATGCAGCAGTAGGAGGCAGGTCATAGTGGTATCAACCACTAGTCGAAGTAAGTCCTTGTCCAAAGGTTTGGACAAATGTTGAAGAATCCCTTTGTATCAAGAACCCAAGAAGTTGCTGTGTCAGACAGGATGTAGATAAATGGTTCAGAGAACCGACAAGTTGTTAAATTAGACACATATGCAACACTTGGGTATCTTTATTGTGGAAACGTTTCGCCACACAGTGGCTTCATCAGTCAATACAAAGTAGAAAGGTATAAGGAGAGGAGGAGTTTGAGGTTATCAGTCCCTCGGCCTGGAGTCGATGTGTTCAGTCCATCAATCTTGTTGGAAGTGTAGCAAACGGCCGTAGAGATGGCTTATATGCTGTAATCAGGTGAGATGCAGCAGTAGGAGGCAGGTCATAGTGGTATCAACCACTAGTCGAAATAAGTCCTTGTCCAAAGGTTTGGACAAATGTTGAAGAATCCCTTTGTATCAAGAACCCAAGAAGTTGCTGTGTCAGACAGGATGTAGATAAATGGTTCAGAGAACCGACAAGTTGTTAAATTAGACACATATGCAACACTTGGGTATCTTTATTGTGGAAACGTTTCGCCACACAGTGGCTTCATCAGTCAATACAAAGTAGAAAGGTATAAGGAGAGGGGGAGTTTGAGGTTATCAGTCCCTCGGCCTGGAGTCGATGTGTTCAGTCCATCAATCTTGTTGGAAGTGTAGCAAACGGCCGTAGAGATGGCTTATATGCTGTAATCAGGTGAGATGCAGCAGTAGGAGGCGGTCATAGTGGTATCAACCACTAGTCGAAGTAAGTCCTTGTCCAAAGGTTTGGACAATGTTGAAGAAATCCCTTTGTATCGGGGCCCAAGAAGTTGCTGTGTCAGACAGGATGTAGATAAATGGTTCAGAGAACCGACAAGTTGTTAAATTAGACACATATGCAACACTTGGATATTTGGAAACTGTTTCGCCACACAGTGGCTTCACCCAGTCCAATACAAAGTAGAAAGGTATAAGGAGGGGAGGAGTTTGAGGTTATCGGTCCCTCGGCCTGGAGCCCGTGTGTTCAGTCCATCAATCTTGTTGGAAGTGTAGCAAACGGCCGTAGAGATGAAGCTATATGCTGTAATCAGGTGAAAATGCAGCGTAGAGGCGGTCATAGTGGTATCAACCATAGTAAAAGTAAGTCCTTGCCCAAAAGGTTTGGACAAATGTTGAAATCCCTTTGTATCAAGAACCCAAGAAGTTGCTGTGTCAGACGGATGAATAAATGGTTCAGAGAACCGACAAGTTGTTAAATTAGACACATATGCAACATGGGTATCTTTATTGTGGAAACGTTTGCCACACGGGTAAATTCAGTCCAATACAAAGTAGAAAGGTATAAGGAGGGAGGAGTTTGAGGTTATCAGTCCCTCGGCCTGGGTCGATGTGTTCAGTCCATCAATCTTGTTGGAAGTGTAGCAAACGGCCGTAGAGATGCATACCCTTGTTCAGGTGAGATGCAGCAGTAGGAGGCAGGTCATAGTGGTATCAACCACTGATGGACTGAAACATCGACCCCAGGCCGAGGACTGATAACCTCAAACTCCTCTCTCCTTATACCTTTCTACTTTTTTTGAACTGATAAGCCACTGGGGGGAAACCCTTTCCCCAAAATTTCCCAAGTGTTGCATGGTGCCAATCGTTCTCTAAACCTTTATCCATCCGGGTTTTGTCAACAGCAGACTTGGTTATTAAAAGGTTTCTTAAACTCGGGCCTTTCCCCTCCGCAGGGTTGATGCTGACCGCTCAGCTAAAACTCCCTCACTCCTTTCTCCCGTTTGAACTAAGCAATTGTGGCTGGCTGCATGTCAATGTTTCAACCTTATCCTTTCCTTCTTTTTGTGGATGGGAACGTTGTTTCCAAAAACTTTTCCCCCTGGTCCCAAAAGGTTTTCCCCAGGGTCTGAGTAGAACTGTTCTGAAGATTTACATTGTCTAATTAGCAATCTTCTTGGGTTCTTATTCAGATTATTCAGCTGCCCCAGGCAGGACACTCATTAGTGGTTGACCACCAACACCTGCCTCCTCCACGCATCTCTCGCCCTGCACTTCCCGGGTGATGGTGGCTTCCAGGCCGAGGACTGAAACTCACCCTCTCGCCTGCCTTTTTCTGCTGGGACTGATGGCGTAACGTTTCCACACAAAAGGCTCCCCAAATGTTGCATATGTGTCTAATTTGAACTTTTCTTTTAATTTCCCATCTGTCTGACTCTTTGGGTTTTGCAAGGGATTCTTCCCAAAATTTTTCCAGAGCCTTTGGGGACAGGGTTGGAAACCTACTCCTTTTCACTTGACCACGGCGCCACTGGTGGAGCAAGGCCCTCCTCCCCTCCTTATATGACTGATTGAAAACATTTCCTAAGGTACCCCAAGGGGTTGCATATGTGTCTAATGGGAAAAGAAGTGTTGAGATTATTTTTATTTGTAGTTTTCAGGTAAACTTGAAAAACTTAGATTGTTATCTACTTTGTGGATGAGGACGTCAAGAAAGGGAGCTTGTTGGACTCTTCTTCTAGTGTAAACTGGATCGCGGTTCCAACTGCGTTGAGCCTTGCCTGAGATTCCGTACATCAAAACGTTTGGGAGTTATTACGAGGACGTCGTCCACGTAACGTAACCCAAATGACGTTGAGGGGATGATGTTGGGGGTGTTCAGCCTCTGGTGTTCCATATACAAGTTAGCTAAGACGGCACTGATGGGGACCCCATTCCCTAAAAGTTTGTTTTGTAGAGCCTGTTATTGAAAGAAAAACAGTTGAAATTAACACAGAGTTCAATAAGGTAAACCCCAAAAACTCCGGGAGGTAGAGGAAAGGGTTTAAAGGGCCTGATTGACTTTACGTCCTGTGGCGCATGCCACAGTCAGGGGGGGCATGCCACGGGCAGTGTGGCGCATGCCACAGTCAGTGGCGCATGCCACAGTCGGTGTGGCGCATGCCACAGTCAGTGTGGCGATGCCGGTGTGGCGCAAGATCGCCGGTGTTCTTCAAAAACATCGATGGCTTGTGTGGTTTGGTACTTTAGTGAAGAGGAAGTCATGTCCAACTCTTAGTTTCTTGTTACGGATGGAGAGGTTTCGGATGCGGTTGAGAAGGTCGCCTGAATGTTTAAGATGAGCAGGGCTGATGGTCCCCAGAAGGCAGGAAAGATGTTTTGGGAAGAACTCCGGCTGGTTTTTGTGGTGCACTGCCTATACCTGATGTGATTGGTCTGAGAGGAATATTATGTTTATGGGTCTTGGTAAACTACATGTGTGCTGGTTTAGGGTTGCTGGGTATCAAGTACAGAAGTTTCTTTCCTTCACTAGTGCGTTTCAGTATTTGTCTGGTTTTGATGGAAATCTTTGAGTGTTTCCCACAGTCGTGTGTTGATGGGTTCGTATGTGGACTTTGGGCATTCAAGAGGTCCATCATTTTGGTGTTGTATTCACTGGTGGGGGAGTATGACGACTCCACCTCCTTTGTCAGCGGTGTGACGATAATATTTGGGTCATTAGCAGGCCCTTCAGAGCATTTATATAACGCCTGGGAAGATTAGTTGAAGAAGGTTCGCATAAAGCTGCGGTGAGAATGCCCTTTATATAACCCTTCTGGAAGTTGCTGTCACTGTGTCTGTGGTTTCTGGTGACTAAATTTAGTTGATAGTTTGGTTTGTGTATGTTAGTGGTAAATTTGAGACCCAGACTGAGCGCTTGTTTCTCGTAGTCACTGACTACAGCAAGAAACCTCGAAACACGTCTCAATGAACACATTAATGCATGTAGGAATGATAACCTGAACAATGCCTGCATACAACACCAAAATTCTACCAATCATCTCATGAAATTCAAAGACGCCCGTTTAGAAATCAAAGAAACTGATTTCCGCAGAAGCAAGTGCCTTGAATCAGCACTTATCACTGTTTCTAACACAATTAAACAAAACAAAGGCAGCTTTATCATCTCTGAAGTCTTAGCAAGAATCCTCCTGAAAACAGTAAACCCTACCATCTTATAGTCTCTCCTACTACAAGCACTTCGCAGATGTGGAACACTGCTACAGGCCTTCTCTTTTCCAACCTCCAACAGAAATATTTGTCTAACCTATTTTTATACTACTCAAGTAATTGCTTTATCACCTTTTATTTATGTGCAAGTTGATTGTTCTAACTTATTGTATCACTACTACTACTACGACTTATATCACTACTACCTCTACCACCACTAGTATTACACCTCACCCTGAACCTATATATACCCTGTGTGTCCATGCATTGTTTGTAACGGCTTGACAAAGCTCCTGGAGAGCGAAACGTTGTCACAATAAAATGTCTCATTAGTTGCATTTGTGTCTTTTTACTTTACAAACTGTTATGATGTCTGGGGACATCTTACCTATTCTTTAATTACACTCTTCATACTTATTCGTGATTCCATCCGCATTTGTGTACCAAACCTTCAACCTCGTTTCCAATACTGTGACCCTGGGGGGATCTTGGTGGGTTGTGAGGTTGTGGGCAGGGTTCCCATAGGGGGTTGCTGCATGAGTGGGGGGGGTTGTATGTTTGGAGTATGGGTTGGTGGGGTGGGGTTTGTGATGGGGTGGGGTAGTTGTGATGTTGGGTTTTGGGTTGCTAGGGTGGGGACAGGGGGAATGATGTGTGTGTGATGTTAAAATATATGGTTGCCGTTGGGTCGCTGTGATTTGAGGCCCCCGTGAGTGCTTCCAGTGGGTGTGTTTTTCCTTCTGCTTGGGCCTTGTGCCCTCTGTACCTCGTTGTCTCCTCCTCTCTTCGCTTTCTTATCCTCTCCTTTAGAGCCTCCCTTTCATCCTGCGTTCTGTCTCGATCTAGGTATACATTCTGGTACTCCTGAGTCGCCCTCAGCTGTGCTTTCTCTTGCAGGATCATGGTACAGGCTGATTCTGCATTGAAGATTACTTTGAGGGGCCGATTTCTTCCCTTTGTGTACCACCCGATTCTCCGAAAATTTGTCACCTGGGACATGTCTCCCCCTGTTGCTAGCATGATACCTTTAATCCTTTCTTTCTCCTCCTGTTTTCTTCTGTCGTGGGTGTCCCCTTTGACTTCCTTAAGGCCGTAGATAAAGATCGACTTCTCCCTTTCCTCCTCCCACTGTGTCTCCCTTTGCATTGTCAGAGATGCATTAGCATCTTCCGGTTCTGTCATGGTTGTAGCCCCTGTGTTCCTCTGTGTGTCCGGCCTACTCATTTGCCCCTGCCCACTGCAGTATATTGTTGGGGTCTCTGCGTTTAGTGTGTCTGCTGCTTTGTCTACCCTCTCATGTGTTGTTACTGCGCCCTCATGCATTGTTTCTGTGGTGCCCTTCTTGTCCCTGGCTGCTTTTTCTATATCCCTCTCATGTGGTGTTAGTATCCCACTCATCTTGTTTCGGGACCCACGTGTGTCTGACAGTGCCTGAGCATACAAGAGTTCTTTTTTCTCCGCATTCCCTTTGACTGTGTCAGATGCCCCACGTGTGTCTAACAGTGCCTGTGCATACAAGAGTTCTTCTTTTTTCTCCGCATTCCTTTTGACTGGTGTTGGTATCCCACTCCTCTTGTTTCGGGCCCCACGTGTGTCTGACAGTGCCTGAACATACAAGAGTTCTTTTTTCTCCGCATTCCCTTTGACTGTGTCTGATGCCCCACGTGTGTCTGACAGTGCCTGTGCATACAAGAGTTCTCCTTTTTTCTCTGCATTCCCTTTGGCTGTGTCTGATGCACACATTCCAAGCGCCGTTTCTGAACAGGTACTTGTGTCTCTACTCTGTGTCAGTCTCTGCAGCTTCACTTCTAAGATCTGGATCTTGGCTTCTGCTTTTTTGACTTGCATTTCCCATTTTCTGTTCTCCTCCTCTCCATTCCCTCGCTGATCATCAATATCTTCCTCTCCCATTCCTTCTCCCTTTTATTGAGTTCCTCCTCCCACTGTGGCCTCCCCGGAGCAACAATCATTCACCTTGCTGGCATCCTTCTCTCTGAGCTGCCCATATTCCCACGATGTGCCCGTATGGATGTTGTGAGAGTGTCAGAAGGAAAGAAAGAGGAGAGAGATAGAGAGGAGGGGTACTCCGGGAAGGGGTTGAGAGGGAAGGATAGCTTGGAGGTAGTGTGGTAGGGGCGGATCAAGCGAGGAAGGGAGAGGGAGAGAGAGAGAGAGAGAGAGAGGGAGAGGAAGAGTGAGAGAGGGAGAGGGAGGGGAAGAGAGAGGGAAAGATTTAGGGAGAGGGAGGTAGAGAGAGTGGTATAGAGAGAGGTGGAGAGAGAGGCAGAGAGAGTGTCAGATGGAGGAAAAAGAGGGATAGGGAGGAGAGTGTCAGAAGGAGGGAGACAGGAGAGGGATAGGTAGGAGGGAGAGAGAGAGAGGGAGGGAGAGAGGGAGAGTGAAAGAGGGAGAGGGGTGAGGGAGGGAGGGAGAGAGGGAGAGGGGGAGGGAGGGAGAGAGAGAGGGGAAGAGAGGTGGTAGAAATACCTTGGGGTGCAGGGTGATAGGTTGTAGAACTACCAGGGGTTTATGGAGAGAGGGGGAGAGATGAGGAGGAGGGGATTAGGGTTGTGCATGGGGGAGGAGGGGTGTTGCATGCAAAGAGTATGTAACCTTTATTCGGAGCATGTTAACACACCCACATAGGCTCCCCTCCAACCAGCGAACCATCGTTAAGGGTTTGGTGATGAGGGCCCCATCATCAAATCAACGACTCGGTTCAGCCAATTAAATGCGAGTTTAACAATGACAAAAGGTGACGTGGTTACCACTCGCAGTTTGTCATTGGAATTCCTGCATAGAGCTGGTTGTGGAAAGTTGTCTGTCTTTTGGCTGCTGCTTAGCCTAGACAACTGTGGCGTGCACTAAACACTACTCCTTTGTATATAGTGTACATAGGTGTAAATATCACTTTGTTATACTTGGTGAAGGAAAAGACAAAAGTCTTATATAATCACAATTACTTGGTGAAGGAAAAGATGACTGAAAGTTTGGAATTAATCTAGCTGATTTTTGAAGAAATACAATTTCAATACATCTTCTACTGTGTTTCTTTGCTCCAAGCTTCCTTTACACTCAGGTTAACAGGCCACTGAACCTGAGGTTGTAAATATGGGTAGCCTGTCCTGGAGCTGAATTTGAGACTTAGAGCAGGAGTTGAGCCTAGAGTTGAAGTTCGCGCAGGAGCTAGTCTTGTATCTAGATAGCTTGCTATCTGGCATTGCTTATGCTTTGCCAACGCTTCACGAATTTTGTGTCTCATCTTTGCATTCGCTTCGCTATGGTCAGCCTGCTATTGTGAGTATTCTGCAATTTGGTTTGTTATTGTGTATCAACCTTGCTATTGTGTGTGTGCATATTGGCTTTGCTATTGCGTGTCAGCTCTGCTATCGTATGAGTATACTGCAATTCACCGTGCATGGAGCTACAGCGTGTTAAGTTGGGGGTTAATGCCACCTATTCGAGTCAGACGGTTAGTGTCTGAGTTAACTCTGCTAAAGTTGCCCAAACTATCTCTACAGCGTTGTTGGCGTATCGCTCGTTCTATTGGTGTTGAATACCAGCGTCCCTTACTGCTCCAGCTGCGTGATATTATAAGGAGTAAAATACAAACTGAAACTATGGCATATCAGTCTAGTGTTTCTCCCTCTACAGGAGCTGTTAATCGTAGGTCACCATTGAGGTTTCTACAAAATGGGAGAGACAAAACTCCTGAGCAAAACCAGCAAGTCACAGGTGTGGGGTTATCGACAGGTGAGTCTGGTTCACTGGCGCTTGAACTAGCCAGACTCACTCTTGAACAAACTAAAGAACAGCGTGCATTTGCTAAGGAGGAGTTTGATAGAGAGAAGGAGAGGAGACAATTCCATCAGACTGTAGATGACTTCAATTTACAAGGGCAGTACAGTTTGTTCCTCGTTTTGTTGAAGCAGAGCCTGAACAGTTTTTCGAAGCATTTGAAAACCAGGCTCGAGCTTTAGGGTGGCCTGAGGTTCATTGGGCGTCACTGG
>WNWK01043013.1:0-15709 GCA_009830355.1 Cherax destructor
CACAAACAAATTTCTTACGTTATAAATATCGGTTACCGAAAATAACGTAAGATGATAACATCGTAAGCCGGGGTTCCACTGTAGTTGTAGATAATAGAATGTGATTCAGCCACGTGAACAAAATCACCTATCAGTGTGTACATGTGTGTTTCTGACAGTATGATTAATAATTTCATATACAGTGGACCCCCGGTTATTGGCCGTTCCTCTTATCGGCCAACTCGCTTTTAGGCGGGTTTTTCGTCTATAGGTTATCAGCCGTTATTTCGCTTATCGGCCCAAATGGGAGGCGTCCACCCGCCCGCTGGCAGCCGCTCGTGTCAGTCTGGCTGTGTCTCTGGGCAAGTAAGGAAGTTTCTGCTTATTCATCCAAACATTTCACTATAATTCATTGTTTTTCGTGATTATTCATTAAGTGCAACTGCAAAATAAGTAACCATGGCCCCAAAGAAAGTTCCTAATAAAGTTCCTTTGGTAAAGAAAGTAAGAAACATGATGGAAATTAAAAAAGAAATAATTGAGAAATATGAGTGGTGTAAGGGTGCTGGAACTTGCCATGATCTATGGGAAAAATAAATCAACAATCACTGTTATCCTGGCAAAGAAAGAACAAATCAAGGAAGCTAATGTTGCGAAAGAAGTAAATGTGCTAACAAAACAAAGGTCACCAATAATGGAAGATATGGAGAAGTTATTGTTGTTGAGGATCACCGAAAAACAATTAGTGGGAGACAGTGTTGTGGAATTGATTATTTGTGAGAAGGCAACACAGTTGCATGAGGATCTTGTAAAGAAAATGCCTGGAACAAGTGCTGCTGTTAGTGAATTTAATTCCAGCAAAGATTGGTTTGAGAGATTTAAGAAGTGTAGTGGCATACACAGTGTGGTAGGGCATAGCGAGGCTGCAAGTTCTGACAAATGTGCGGCTGAAAAATATCTGCACAAATTCAAGGAGTACATAGAGGCTGAAAAATTACAACCCCAACAAGTGTTCAATTGTGATGAAACAGGCCTCTTTTGGAAGAAAATGCCAAAGAGGACCTACATTACGCAGGAAGAAAAGGCACTGCCAGGACACAAGCCAATGAAAGACAGGCTTACTCTTTTGTTCTGTGCCAACGCTAGTGGGGATTTCAAAGTGAAGCCTTTACTGGTGTATCACTCTGAAAATCCCAGAGTGTTCAAGAAAAACAATGTCTTCAAGATTAAATTGTGTGTGATGTGGAAAGCTAATAATAAGGCATGGGTCACAAGGCAAATTTTTAATGAGTGGGTCAATGATGTGTTTGGCCCCAGTGTGAAAAAATACCTCCTGGAAAAGAAATTGCCACTCAAGTGCCTCCTTGTAATGGACAATGCTCCTGCTCATCCTCCAGACTTGGTAGACCAATTGTCTAGGGACTTCAGTTTTATACCAGTGAAGTTTTTGCCTCCTAACACCACTCCTCTCATCCAGCCCATGGACCAGCAGGTCATTTCTAACTTCAAAAAACTCTAAACCAAAGCAGTGTTTCAAAGGTGCTTTGAAGTGACCTCGGACACTAATTTGACCCTAAGAGAGTTCTGGAGGATTCACTTCAGTATCCTCCATTGCATAAGCCTTATAGGTAAGGCTTGGGAAGAAGTGACTTCCAGAACTTTGAACTCTGCTTGGAGAAAATTGTGGCCAGATTGTGTCCAAGAGAGGGATTTTGAAGGGTTTGGGGCTGAACCTGACCCTGCCGACCCTCTGCCTGTTGTGGAATCTATTGTGGCATTGGGGAAGTCCATGGGGTTCGAAGTCAGTGGTGAGGATGTGGAAGAGTTGATGGAGGACCACAGGAAAGAGCTAACCACTGAAGAGCTGCAAGACCTTTATCTGGAACAGGAACAGACCACAGCTGAGGAACTTGCTTCAGGAGAGGAGGAAGAGGGAGTGAATTAGGTGCCTTCTTCAGTGATTAAAGACATGTGTGCAATGTGGAATAGGTTGCAAAGTTTTGTTGAAAAATACCACCCTGAGCAAGCTGAAACAAGCCATGTCTGGAATATGTTCAGTTATAAAACCTTGTCCCACTTAAGGGAAATCTTAAAGAGTCGCCAGAAACAGAGCACTCTGGACAGTTATTTTGTGCATCAGGGGTCCAGTGACTCTCAAGCTGGTCCTAGTGGTAGTAAAAGACAAAGAAGGGAAGCAACCCCTGATAAGGACATGTTACCTAAAGTCTTTATTGAAAGGGATTCCCCTTCCAAACAATAAATCCTCCCTATCTTCCACAAGCCAACAAGTCTTCAATACAGGTATGTAATACTAATTTAATTGTTCATTAACCCTTAAACGGTCCAAACGTATATATACGCTAGTACTGCTACTGCCCCAAATGTATATTTACGTTTTATTTTTCATGCCTCCAAATTTGGCACGACTGGCCTGAGATGCCTGGTCAGCATAGAATGGGTCTTAACACTCAGTATGCGCCATATTAAAAAAATATGCGACCACTTAGTACCTTGTGGGAGCACCAGTTAAATTAAGGGCCAGCTAGAGCAAACAGCGTGGCAAACACCATAGATTCACTGATGTCATGTCATATTAACACTCCCCTTTGAAGTGGAAAGTGATGTCGGCAGGCTGGCAGGCCAGCTGGCTGCCTGCCTGCCTGGGGACCTGGCAGGCAAACAGCTGGTTGGACACCTGGCTGGCCAGCAGCTGGCTGGTCAGCTGGGTACCTGATTGGCTGTCTATCTCTGTCTGTCTGTCTGTATCTATCTGTCTCTATTCACAGGAACACATACGTAAATACAATTATACATAGTGTAAATTACCTAGGATAACTAAAAAAGTCAAGACAAAGTGTTATACTGTGCTTGTGATCTGCGTAATACCAGTTGGTTCATGAGCTACTCTCTGAGACAAGCAGACAGAAAGGAGACGACACACAGACAGACAGGTTTGCGTAACAAATAAAGGGAAGCAGTGTAAGCTCGTCAAATGTCATCACTGTAATTACTGGACTGATAAGAAGAGATAAGACTACAGCTCACCCCTCATGAAATGTCACCAGTCATCATTAGTGGAGATCAGATGAGATAAGGCAGCGACACAAATCTTACAATGCTTCAGTTTGGAAAAAAAGCCACAAATGTTCCACTTAACATAACGCTCAATGGTTCACCCATCACAAGACTCACAAAGGGAAAATTCCTAGGAATCCACCTTGACAGTAGTCTTAAATTCCAAACACACATACAACAAATTTCCAAGAAAATCTCAAAGACAGTAGGTATATTATCAAAGATACGCTATTATGTGCCACAACCAGCTCTCATTCTCTTATCTACCCTTATCTCACCTATGGAATCTGTGCATGGGGCTCAACAACATTAAATCACCTTAGACCACTCATAACCCAGCAAAAGGCTGCAGTCAGGATGATAACAAATTCCCACTCTAGACAGCATACTTCACCTATATTCAAAACTTTAAAACTACTTACCGTAAAAAATATTCATACCTATTCATGTGCCTTCTACATACATAAAACTCTACATGCTAATATCAACCCTCCGCTCAAAATTCTCCTCAACAACTTTAAAAGGTCCCACGACTACGACACAAGACACAGATCACTATTTGACATACCCCGAGTCCATACTAACCAGTGTAAAAATTCTATGCACATAAAGGGCCCCAGAATCTGGAATTCATTACCAGTAAATATTAAGTTAACCTTGTCGGAAAATCAATTCAAGACTCTTCTCAAAAATCACCTACTCACCCTATACTAAATACTCATACTGTAACAAACTTTCAAACCCAATGTTATTTTACTTAAGATAATTTCAGTTTTATATTGTCATCCTCCTTAACACTTGTTGCAATTTCATATCATCATATTGTCATTTTAATTAGTATAGTATCATCATTTTGTTAATTTGAAATAAAATATATAACTAGAAGAAACTCAATAAATTTCTCTAGTATTGTTATTTTACTAGTATAGCATCAACATTTTGTAACTTGAAATAAAATATACAACTAGAATAAACTCAACCAATTTCTCTAGTACAGTGGACCCTCGGTTAACGACATTAATCCGGTCCAGGAGCTATTACTTAATCTGAATCTTTCGTTATCTGAAACCTTATTTCCCATAAGAAATAATGTAAATACAATTAATTCGTTCCACAAAAAAATAATCACTCAAAAAAACAAAAACAATAACATTTACTTACCTTTATTGAAGAGTTGCAGGCATCTGGAAGGTAGAGTTGCTGACAGGGGCAGGGTGTTAATGGTTGGAAGGGGAATCCCCCTCCAAAAGGACTTCAGGTAACAAGTCCCTCTCTGGGGTTACTTCCCTTCTTTTTCTTTTAATGCATGCCTGCTACACTCCCTGCATGCCTGCTAAACTCCCTGCATGCCTGCTACACTCCCTGCATGAATGCTACACTCCCTGCATGAATGCTACACTCCCTGCATGAATGCTACACTCCCTGCATGAATGCTACACTCCATGCATGAATGCTACACTCCATGCATGAATGCTACACTCCATGCATGAATGCTACACTCCATGCATGAATGCTACACTCCATGCATGAATGCTACACTCCATGCATGAATGCTACACTCCATGCATGAATGCTACACTCCATGCATGAATGCTACACTCCATGCATGAATGCTACACTCCCTGCATGAATGCTACACTCCCTGCATGAATGCTACACACCCTGCATGAATGCTACACACCCTGCATGAATGCTACACTCCCTGCATGCATGCTACACTCCCTGCATGTCTGCTACACTCCCTGCATGTCTGCTACACTCCCTGCATGCCTGCTACACTCCCTGCATGCCTGCTACACTCCCTGCATGCCTGCTACACTCCCTGCATGCCTGCTACACTCCTGCATGCCTGCTACACTCCCTGCATGCCTGCTACACTCCCTGCATGCCTGCTACACTCCCTGCATGCCTGCTACACTCCCTGCATGCCTGCTACACTCCCTGCATGAATGCTACACTCCCTGCATGAATGCTACACTCCCTGCATGAATGCTACACTCCCTGCATGAATGCTACACTCCCTGCATGAATGCTACACTCCCTGCATGAATGCTACACTCCCTGCATGAATGCTACACTCCCTGCATGAATGCTACACTCCATGCATGCCTGCTACACTCCATGCATGCCTGCTACATTCCCTGCATGAATGCTACACTCCCTGCATGCCTGCTACACTCCATGCATGCCTGCTACACTGTATGCATGCCTGCTACATTCCCTGCATGAATGCTACACTCCCTGCATGCCTGCTACACTCCCTGCATGCCTGCTACACTCCCTGCATGAATGCTACACTCCCTGCATGAATGCTACACTCCCTGCATGAATGCTACACTCCCTGCATGCCTGCTACTACTGGGGTGCCACTAGGAAGCTTCTTTGGACCCATGGTGACTTATTTCACAGTGACAATCACTAAACAACCAAAAAAGACACCAAATGTATTGTGAATGTTTGAAAGAGCACGCTGGGTAATGTTCTCTCAATGGTAAACAACGCTACACTGGCGTCTTGCGCAGGCGCAGGCCAGGCGCGGAGCAGGCGGACACGTCTAATACGTTTCACTAACCGAGCTTTTTTCGCTATCCGATTGCGAAAAAAGCTTTCAGTAACCAATTTTTTCGTTAACTAAACCTTTCGTTAACCGAGGATCCACTGTATATACAGTGGACCCTCGCTATTCGAACATAATCCGTTCCAGGAGCTTGTTCTTAACACGAAATGTTCGAAAGGCGATTTAATATTTCTCAAAAGAAATAATGGAAATACAATTAATCCGTTCCTGCTGTCAGGAGGCATGAGAAAATAGTACTTCACTATGAAGCTATTATCAACTCAACAGCTTATTTATCTTTCACAATTCATCTAATATGATATAATAAACAATATAAATTACATAAAAACCTGATATACACTCTAGAATGAATAAAATATGTATGTCATTACGAATGTGGTGGCCAATTATGAACAATCTAACCCATACATTACAACAGTGACCAATTATGAACAATCTAACCCATACATTACAAGTGACCAATTATGAACAACCTAACCCATACATTACAACAGTGACCAATTATGAACCTAACCCATACATTACAACAGTGACCAATTATGAACAACCTAACCCGTACATTACAACAGTGACCAATTATGAACAACCTAACCCATACATTACAGTCATCTCTCGGTTTTCGTGTTTAATCCGTTCCTGAGGGATGCACTAAAACTGAAACACACGAAAACTGAAGCCATTTTCCCCATAAGAAATAATGGAAATTCAATTAATCCGTTTCAGACACCCAGGAGTATTAACAAAAATAATTTTTAGAGATTAAATATAGATTTACATACAGAAAAGAATAACAAATAAATATAAAGCACTAATAACATGTATAAATGAACATTTAACATCACACTTACTTTTATTGGCACTCTTGTTGGTGTATGGAAGATGGAGGAGGAGAGAGGGAGGCGAGTTTATTGTTGGGAGGCAGGACAAAATGCTTCAATTTGACACTAATATCAGCTCTACGGCTTATTTATCTATCACAATTCATCTAATATGACATAATAAACAATATAAATAACATAAAAACGTGATATACACTCTAGAATGAATAAAATATGTGTCTCATTACGAATGTGGTGGCGGGCATACTCGGTCCAGCTATGAAAACATCTTCCTATTCTTTCCTCCTTCAGACGTATTAGTATAAGAGAAAACGGAGTTTGTAATGCTAACTGCATTAGATCACTTATTTCCAGTCGCTTCAAGGTGTGAACAGGAATCATTCCTGTCCAGGCTGGCTGGTAACAACAGCAGCAGCAGCAACAATAACAACAACTGGTTTGTTGACAAAACTACCGAAACTTCTACACTCTCATTCTACACTCTCATTTAATCTTGTTTACTCACCTCTCACTCTACATTAAGACTGCCTCTCACCACCACTGCCTCTCATCACCACTGCCTCTCACCACCACTGCCTCTTACCACCACTGCCTCTCACCACCACTGCCTCTCACCACCACTGCCTCTTATCACCACTGTCTCACCACCACTGCCTCTCACCACCACTGCCTCTCATCACCACTGCCTCTCATCACCACTGCCTCTCACCACAACTGCCTCTCACCACCACTGCCTCTCACAACCACTGCCTCTCACCACCACTGCCTCTCATCACCGCCTCTACCACCACTTCTTTCCAGTCGCTTCAAGGTGTGAACAGGAATCATTCCTGTCCAGGCTGGCTGGTAACAGCAGCAGCAGCAGCAACAATAACAACAACTGGTTTGTTGACAAAACTACCGAAACTTCTACACTCTCATTCTACACTCTCATTTAATCTTGTTTACTCACCTCTCACTCTACATTAAGACTTCCTCTTACCACCACTGCCTCTCATCACCACTGCCTCTCACCACCATTGCCTCTCATCACCACTGCCTCTCACCACCATTGCTTCTCATCACCACTGCCTCTCACCACCACTGCCTCCCATCACCACTGCCTCTCATCACCACTGCCTCTCACCACCACTGCCTCTCATCACCACTGCCTCTCACCACTTTGCTACGATTTCTTTCTTTAATTCTATGGTGTTCCTCACTTTCTTTACCAAAGGACTGACACTAGGAGCTTTCTTTGGGCCCGTGGTGGCTTATTTAGCAGTCACACACAATAATCAAGGGCCAAAAACAATGGATTGTTAAGAAATGTTTTGTATGAACTCACAGGATAATGTTCACTCAACCAGAAACAATGCTACACTGCCTGAGAATGTGCGTGGGAGGCGGGCTTGTGGGCTTTGTATGTGCGCTGGGCACTGGACAGGGTTCCGGACCAAGCACGAAAATGGAGGGAATCACACGAAAACAGAGGTCAATTTTCCCTGAAAAAACTGCACAAAAACTGAAATACACGAAAACAGAGATACACGAAAACGGAGGGATGACTGTACAACAGTGACCAATTACGAACAATCTAACCCATACATTACAACAGTGACCAATTATGAACAATCTAACCCATACATTACAACAGTGACCAATTATGAACAACCTAACCCATACATTACAACAGACTTTACTGTATTACTATTTTGTTCCTGGGGTCATAACATAAATGAAAAATGTAAGCTTGATCCAAGGAAGTGAAGGAAAGCTGCAAGTCTTTCAAGAACTGTTCACACAGCATCAATGAACCTTCCTGAAGCATATATCACAGAGTATCAAGGAACCTTCCTGAAGCATATATCACAGAGCATCAAGGAACCTTCCTGAAGCATATATCACAGAGCATCAAGGAACCTTCCTGAAGCATATATCACAGAGCATCAAGGAACCTTCCTGAAGCATATATCACAGAGTATCAAGGAACCTTCCTGAAGCATATATCACAGAGCATCAAGGAACCTTCCTGAAGCATATATCACAGAGCATCAAGGAACCTTCCTGAAGCATATATCACAGAGCATCAAGGAACCTTCCTGAAGCATATATCACAGAGCATCAAGGAACCTTCCTGAAGCATATATCACAGAGCATCAAGGAGCCTTCCTGAAGCATATATCACAGAGCATCAAGGAACCTTCCTGAAGCATATATCACAGAGCATCAAGGAACCTTCATGAAGCATATATCACAGAGCATCAAGGAACCTTCCTGAAGCATATATCACAGAGCATCAAGGAACCTTCCTGAAGCATATATCACAGAGCATCAAGGAACCTTCCTGAAACATATATCACAGAGCATCAAGGAACCTTCTTGTGTCACATATATCATATGTGTGTAGTACCAGCTATATTTATATTTAAGATCCCTAGCATAGCTATGTGTGACGTCATATCTGACGTCACGCGTCGCGCGTGTAGGATGCTTCCCCAAGCGCCCACTTTCAGTGATCCTCGACATAGGCGTAGGACTGGACAGAACGGTTGGGTGTATATCTCTTCCTCTCTTACTTAATATATCCTGTCACCAACCATCCGTGAGTTTCCCTTTGACTACCTTTTATCTCCAAGAACCCCACATGATAAATGGTGCCAGCGGTGGGCCCGTAATTCCTTCGATTACGGTGATACTGGAAGATATTTTCAACAAAGCCAGACGAGTCTCGTGTGCCAGTGTGTAGGCCTTGTGTGCCAGACGCTACCAGCAGCCCTACACCCAAGCAACATTCATCAGCCTGCCTACACTGTTCCTGGTCAGCTAAGTGCTTTATCTATTATTTGTTAAAACCTACGATGGGTAGACCCGAGTTTTGCAAATTAAGCTACGAGATAAGCCAGTTTGTGAGGGGGGAGAGTGCCCAAGCCAGCCAAGCCACCCATCCAGTTACGTCAGCCAAGCCCTCGAGCCAGCTTACTAACCCTGCTGTGCTCATATTTACAAGACACCAAGCCATCCAACCTGTGTGAAAGGTCTAAAGCAGTCAAGACATCCAACCCAGCTGACTGAGAAGTAAGCCAGCCAAGCCACGTGAGTCCCCACATTCCCTATCGTCTTTGTGCTCCAGTGTATCGCTGTTTTGAGTGCCAATACCATTCCTGTGGTATTCTGGGTTATTCCAAGCCACCCGGCTTAAATTCACCTGCCTAGTATAAACGGCGAAAGCAGCAGGCGAGCGTGAGGTACTCACCCACGCGGCAGCCCAAGCACCACGTGTAGCTTATTTCACCCAATCTCTTGGGTGTATCGTCGATTTTTCCGGTCTACATAGTAAGATGAAGATAGATTTTGTGATCTTCCGACCAGAGAGCCAACGATTAAAGCCTATATCTATGTAGATTCTTCTTTTAAGCGCAAATTCTCCAAGATTCTCCATGAGAGTGTAGTGGAGCAGACGAGACCATCACCCACTCCAGCTTCAATTACCACTATCTTCAATCTACAGCCTAGAGACATTTATCTTTTTTTTCTATATATTTAATTAGAGACATTTGCGAGTATTAAGTTATTGTTCTCAATTATAGTGTGAATTTTGTGTTACAGACTGTGATTTAGTTGAAGACCGTGTTATGTGTTAAACTCTTTACTTGCATTAATTTTGAATTTTCCTAGTATTGTCTCTGATTAATTAATGTGTCATATTTCATTTAAATAGTGTTGTGTTTTACCCCATCTGCAGTAAGTATAGTTTTACTGAGTATTGTGTCTATTTTAAATCAGTTACCCCCTTGTGCATTATCTTTAAGATATTATTTTATTCCAATATTCTACCCAGTAGTATTTTACAATAATTATTTTTATTTTCCCAGTATTTCCCTGCTAATTCCTGTGTGTTGCAATAAGTGTTCCCTTCCAAGAGTTCTTATTCAGCTTTGTGTCCTTGTTCATGTTTTGATTGTGTAATTAATTTTGCTTGTCCCAGTAACTATATAATTTTTTTTCCTCTCCAAGTTATTGAATTATAATTTTTAATTCAGTGTGCATTACTAATTGAGTTATTATTTTCTCTGCCATTGTCTCATTTATTCTACTTCCACAGACCTTGATATATCTCCTATGTCAAGATAGATATTTGTGTTATATTATCATAACAAGTTTACTCATTGATTCCACCTGTGAGTTACCTTTGATGTTTGTACTCCTGAAGTTGTAAGTGTTAATTTTTTTTCTTGTCAATAATTTTTATTCATGTTGAAGTGTTGTTTGAACAAGTTCACTCTTAAGTTTGATTAAAGTCAGTGTTCTTAGTGAATTGTTTCAGTAATTGTTCATTAAGTTACCTTGCTTTGCTTGCAATTAAGAGTAAGAGTGTTCAAACTAGTTAATTTCTAATATCTTTGTTTCTTGTGTTGCAAAAAAAAATTCCCCAGTGCAATTTTATTGACCATTGATAATTCCTGCAACTGATTTTGTGCAATTTAACTTTTGCAGTATTAAATTTTGCTTTCATAAATTTTTATTGTGTTTACTTATGTGTTCAAGTAATTTGTCATTCTTCCAAGAGTAATAAGTAATACTCTAGTGCAATTTTCTCAAGTGATTTAAGAAGTAACTTTATTTTCAATGGTTGTCAGTGAATATTTTAATTGTTTTGTGCAATATTCCTTTTATTTTGCCTTGTTTTATCATTTTGTTCTTCTTTGCATAGGAATTGTTGATTTTATATAATTATTTTTGCATTGAATTTTTAATTTGTTGCAATTCTTGTTGAAATTGAAAGTAAAGAAAACTCACCTTGCAGTTAATTCAAGTTAACTGCAAGATAGTGTAACCTTACCTAGAGCGTCTGAAGGTACCCCAGACAACCTTGAGTACTGAGACAACTATCCCTGCGATGGCACTTGTTAAAGTAGTAGTTCTCCCGGGGATGCCTTGATAAAGAAAGACTACTTGTAATGAGTTATTCCATCTCTTGCTGATGCATAAGCTATTGCACAATGTCGTTTCTGTTGCTAGTGTATTCACTACAGTGCCAGTTGTTGTCCCTTGTGTTCCAGATAGTGATATTATCCTAGTTGACAGTAAATCCTTGAAGAGTAAAGTGTTGTATGTCGAGCAATTATTACCTGCAGTAAGAGATAGTGAGAGCCGTTCTCCTTTGCTCATATTTTGTGTTATTGAGTTAACTATTTCAGCTGGGGAGAGTTCAATCCACTCCACCAAGCCTGTTCATTTGTTCAGTAGGAAAGTGATTATAAGTTTAATCCACTCCACCGGGCCTGTTCATTCCTTCAGTAGGAAAGTGATCATAAACCTTGAGCTAAAGATAGAAAATCAGAAAATCCAGTTTAGAACTGTATTGACTGTGTGTTTTGCTATCAGATTTCCAGTATCTAGTAAGATTTTTGTGTGTTCAAGTTCTCTTCGAGTTCTGAGTTTTAACAGTATGACCCGTGTGCACTGAGTCTATCTTTTCTGTTAAAATTTCTTCCCTGTAAATATTTATTCTTCCTCAGAATCCGTAGAGTGCATGAATACAGATCGATCGATCAATTTTAGAAATTGTAATTGTAATATACAGTAGACCGTCATTTAGCACGAGATTATGTTGCATGTTATGGGTATTGCACGATTGAAGAATTCGGCACATTATTATTATCTAACATGACGTAAAATTATATTATACGGTTCGCAGGGAGGAAAAATTTTGAGCATGCGGTCGCCTGCGGTGGGTTAACCCTTTGACTGTTTGGACGTATATATACATCTTATGAGCCAATGTTTCGGATGTATTTATCGCCTAAATTCTAGCGGCCTCAAATCAAGCAGGTGAAAGCTGGTAGGCCCACATGTGAGAGAATGGGTCTGTGTGGTCAGTGGCGCAGTATAAAAAAATCCTGCAGCAAGCAGTACATAATGAGAAAAAAAACTCTGACCGTTTTGGATTAAAATCCTTCTTCGAGGTGTATTTTTGTATAGTATTTATGGTTGTATTCTCTTTTTCATGGTCTCATTTGATAGAATGGAAAACATATTACAGGAATAGAGATGATTTTGATTAGTTTCATGTTGTCGATCTTGAAATTGAGCTCAAAGTAGCGGAAATGTTTGATTTTGCCAATGTTCAAAAGTAAACAAATCACCACGCGTCCAATCCATCAACTGGTGAGTCTAATATTCTTTCACAAGTGCACAGATATTATTTATACAGTTTTTACAATAATGCAATAGTCTGCATAACAATAAATCTTCTATTTTTGTGTGAATAAAAATCAAAATAGAAAGCAAGAGTAATGTAAGAGGGCCTAAAGACGTGACTAATGAACAGATAACATCTTATTTTAGTGCTAGGGATGTCTGCATTGTTTATTCTGAACCCTATTTTGAAATTGACATCTTTTTATTTTGCATGAAATTGGCAAATTGCCATTTTCTGACCACTTTATTGGGTAGTTGAAATCAGGTAAATTGGTGATTTCTTGTACTCAATCGATAGAACAAATGGAGTTCTAAAGAAATAGCTATGATTTTGGTCGACTGTCAATGGAATTGGCCTAAAATAGGGTTCAAAGTCGGCGAAATCGCCGATGCGTATATATCACTGACATGCTAACTTTGCGGCGTAATTCCGTAAGTTGTCAATCAAATTTCATACTTTTGGTGTCATTACAATCAGGAAAAGATTCTCTATCACTTCATAAGAAAAATAATTTATTTATTTTTCCAAAATTTTCCGACATAGAATGACAGTTTCAGAATGGGGCCTCCGACAGTCAAAGGGTTAAACCATTGAGTAAGTGGGAGTCCTACTGAGGTGGCTATGAGCCACATCAAGTGTTTAATGCTGCGAGACAAGTGTTTTCTGGAAGAAAATGCCAACAAGAACTTATATTAGTCAGCAAGAGAAAAGTGAACCAAGCTTCAAGACAGCAAAGGATCGCTTCACCTTGCTCCCTTGCGGTAATGCATCAGGTGATTTCAAGTGTAAGCCCATGGTTATTTACCACTCTAAGAATCCTCATGCTTTGAGGAAAAGGGAATTTTTTTTTCCTTCCCACAAACTGTAAGTTTATTCAGGTATACAGAGATACAGTTACATTGATTATCATACATAGCAGCATATGTGTAGAGAACCTAGGATAACCCAAAAAAGTCAGACAGAATGGAAATAAGTCACTCTGACTTTTGGGTTTATTGGTTCTAAAATTCTTCTATATGATAATCTTTGTACAGTGGACCCCCGGTTAACGAATCCCCCGGGAAAACGTGCAATTATGTAAGTATAATTTTGTAAGTTCTTGTGGAAGTGTATTTTTGGGGTCTGAAATAGCAACCTACGTGAAATTTTGCGGGAAGGAAAAAAAATTCCCATTCCCCCAAGGGGCCCCCCTTGTTGTGGTTCAGCGGACACCCCCCCCCCTTTCCCCACCCCCCCCGGGGACCCCCCCCCCCCCACCATTCGTATTTAAAAAGGAAAAAAAAAACTCCTAAACCCATGGTTTTGAAGAATGAGGGGGGTGAATTGGTTTTGTTTTTTAAAAATTACTATACCCCCCCAAAACAATCATAAAGAAAGGCATACCAGTTTTGCTCAAAGTGGCAAAAAAAGGGTAAGCATTTAAGTCTTAGAATTAACAAGAAAACAAAGATATTAGAAAAAACATAACCCAGGGCCCCAAAAAAAGGGGTTTTTCTTTTTCCCCATAAAAAGAGGTAAACATAAGTTTTTTGACTGACTGACTGACTTACTGACTGACTTGACTGACTTACTGAATGACTTGACTGACTTGACTAGACTGACTTACTGAATGACTTGACTGACTTACTGAATCACTTGACTGACTTACTGAATACTTGACTGACACTGAATCACTTGACTGACTTACGGGGAAACACTTGACTGACTGAATGACTGACTGACTTACTGAACCCGGGCGGGGCTTACTGAATCACTTGACTGACTTATAATCACTTGACTGACTTACTAAATTTTATGACTGACTTACTGAATCACTTGGCCCCCCACTGAATCACTTGACGGGGCTTACTGAATCACTTGACTGACTTATTTTAATCACTTGACTGACTTACGGGGAAACATTTTTACTGACTTACTGAATTTTTTACTGACTGAATGCCCGACTTACGGGGAAACACTTGACTGACTTACTGAATCACTTGACTGACTTACTGAATCTTTTTACGACTTACTGAATCCCCCTTTACTGATTTTTTTTAATCACTTGACTGATTTACTGAATGATTTAAAAATTAGACACCCACCCCCAAACCCTGACTTCAGTTCCAAAACCCCCCTTTCTATCCACCCCAGCCCAGTAGGGCCACAGCATAACTCTCCCCCCCTTTTACAATCATCCACAAAACACCAGCACCCAAAATTTAAGGTAAATCCCATTATTTTTTTTAAAATTTTTAGTCTTAAGCAGTAAAAACAACATAATACATATGATAATGAACTACAATTACATATTCACTTTTATTTTTGTAAGATCTATTGATCTAAAAAATTGTTTGGCTTTTTTGGGGGGGGGCCCCGGAATGTAACCCTATTTTTCCCCTGTTCTTTAATTATCTAAATGAAATTATCTAACCCCGACGTTTTCAGGAACGAACTACCGGTTTTAAAAGATCTACTGTAATTGTAATGCATTACTCAAGATCCAAAATTACATTAAGAACAATTACTTTAAGAATTGTGGGGGGGTAGATCAGTTATTACTATTTATTCAGTCGATTTAATCCTGTTATAATTTTTCTTTTTTTTTGTTCTAAGTTATAAATGTGTTTGCTTTGTATAGAATCAGCCCAGAAAAAAAACCCTATGTCATCCCCGACATCGGTAGGGGCTGTGTCACATATATTTTTTGTAGTAAACCCCCCCATATTTATATTTAAGATCCCTAAATAGCTATGTGTGTTGTCCCTCTGACGTCACGCATCACCATGTAGGATTCCAGTGATCCTAGACATAGGCGAGGGGGGAGATAGAACGGCTGGGTATATTTTTATCCTCCCCCTTTCTTAATATATCCTGTCAGCAACCATCCTTGAGTTTCCCCTTTTTCACCTTTTATTTCCCCAAAAAACCCCCCCTTTATACTTGGGGAAAAAAAGTATTATAGAGCATCAAAGAACCTTCCTGAAGCATGTATCACAAAGCATCAACGGGGCCTTTTTGAAGCATGTATCAAAAGAAACAACAACCTTTTTTTAAGCATTTTTACAGAGCATC
>WNWK01043014.1:0-15709 GCA_009830355.1 Cherax destructor
ATATAGTGAAACCGAGTTGTAAATAATCAGGGGTTGATTGTATCGGGCGAGGATACTAGCTTGGGTACGCCATACCGCGACCGCCATATTGGATGTGATTGAAATGAACTAACATATCGCAAGTTATCTACTCGAAATTCAAGTATCGAGACTGTGAATGTGTATAAACTAGTGGGGCATTAAGCCAGGATATACGTAATATGTAAAGTTATACGTATAAACAGTACAAAAGGTCGGATTAGTGAGAGGATCTGATTCGCTACCCCGACCAACCACATGTTAACTAACGCTCGGTCTCGTGGGCGTATAAGAGTGCACGGAAATTAACCTTCCTTGACTCAACGAGACAGCTATTACCATAGCGATCGAATCAGATCGCAGGAGGACGTCAACAACGGAACGACTCCCTCATCTAAAGCTAAGTACTCTGCTGTTTACTTTGTTATTGGCCAATGATATTGTTACGCACAGTAGATGTACTTTAGCTAGGTCAACGAGGTCACCGCTATGATGCTGTTAGTTAGGTGAGTGTAGGTCATGATAATTTAGCTGTCTGTACTCTACCTCTTCTCCTGAGTGATCAGTTGTTTAACAACCAATACAGTCCACTTAAATTTAACCTAACATAACTATAATAAATGATCTTCTCAGATTTATTTATACTGGTCCAGAGTGCAGTGGGCTAACGAGAATATTGAAGGTACCCCCTCGGTGCGGCCAGGAGCGGGTAAAGTTCTCACATACCTTAAAGGGAATGACTGCGGTAAAATTTATACGAGTCGGTCATCTCCCAGGGAGTTTGTTTATTGCTAGTGGCGGTGTCCCAGATAGACTTCTCTCACAATTCCCCACACACTAGTTACTCCCATTCATATCCAACCAGAGTGATACTTCCTTTTTGCATACGCAATTCTTCGGTCTATTCCTAATAAACTGGGAGGAGTTATCGCCCTTGTACTTTCAGTGGCTATCCTATTCCTATTACCCTTCACCTCAGTATCAAAATTTCAAAGACTAGCTTTTTATCCTATAAATCAAATTTTATTATGATTTCTGGTTTCTGTTATTCTCCTCTTAACATGAATTGGGGCCCGGCCTGTTGAAGACCCTTATATTATCACAGGACAAACCCTCACTGTCTTATATTTCTCCTACTATATACTTAATCCTGTAATTATCCTTTTAACGGACTCCCTTCTTAAATGGGTATTTAGTTTATTTAAAACGAGTGTTTTGAAAACATTTAAAGGATTCTCTATCCAATCCCCAACACAACTAACTTTTTTAAGTTTAAATTAAAAAAGAGGGAGATAGAGCGATAGAAAGAGAGACAGAGATAGAAAGGGAGACAGAGATAGAAAGGGAGACAGAGATAGAAAGGGAGACAGAGATAGAAAGGGAGACAGAGATAGAAAGGGAGACAGGGATAGAAAGGGAGACAGAGATAGAAAGGGAGACAGAGATAGAAAGGGAGACAGAGATAGAAAGGGAGACAGAGATAGAAAGGGAGACAGAGATAGAAAGGGAGACAGAGATAGAAAGGAGACAGAGATAGAAAGGAGACAGAGATAGAAAGGGAGACAGAGATAGAAAGGAGACAGAGATAGAAAGGGAGACAGAGAGAGAAAGGAGACAGAGATAGAAAGGAGACAGAGATAGAAAGGGAGACAGAGATAGAAAGGGAGACAGATATAGAAAGGAGACAGAGATAGAAAGGAGACAGAGATAGAAAGGAGACAGAGATAGAAAGGGAGACAGAGATAGAAAGGGAGACAGAGATAGAAAGGGAGACAGAGATAGAAAGGGAGACAGAGATAGAAAGGGAGACAGAGATAGAAAGGAGACAGAGATAGAAAGGAGACAGAGATAGAAAGGGAGACAGAGATAGAAAGGAGACAGAGATAGAAAGGGAGACAGAGATAGAAAGGGAGACAGAGATAGAAAGGAGACAGAGATAGAAAGGAGACAGAGATAGAAAGGAGACAGAGATAGAAAGGGAGACAGAGATAGAAAGGGAGACAGAGATAGAAAGGGAGACAGAGATAGAAAGGGAGACAGAGATAGAAAGGGAGACAGAGATAGAAAGGGAGACAGAGATAGAAAGGGAGACAGAGATAGAAAGGGAGACAGAGATAGAAAGGGAGACAGAGATAGAAAGGGAGACAGAGATAGAAAGGGAGATAGAGATAGAAAGGGAGATAGAGATAGAAAGATGGAGAGAGAGATAGAGAGGAGAGTTGAGGGAGCGGGGGGAGGGGAAGGGGGGTTAGTTTTCAGTTTCCGTAGTCCTAACTGTTCATGTGCGTGCATCCGCACACTTGTGTGTGTGCACTTCCTCACTACCTTGATTTAAATAAAATATTTCACGCTGACTAACCTGCTGGGTTATACTAAGTACTCTACACGTATGCTGCTGTGTGATATTATTATTATTATTATAATCAAATAGAAGCGCTAAACCACAGGGGTCATACAGCGCTGCAGGTTATTGCAGGATGCAGGGAGAATGGATTGTAAGAGGGAGATGGATGATTAGTAGGGTATGGAGTGTAGCAGGACAGTGGATAGTGCAGGGATAGAGGGTAGCAAGAGATCGAGGTAGAAGGGACTGAGGGAGGTGCTAGAGGTATAATCTTCAGAGTTTGTGTAGTAAGTCAGTTTCTGTCAAAAAGTCAACAAGAGAGTCAGGATTAAAGGAGGGTCCATCTGCAAGAAGGGAAGGTAAAGAAAGGGCCGCAGAGCGAAGACGCCATTGGAGGTAAATTCTGCGTGCTCGTTGATAGAGTGGGCAGTCCAACAGAATATGTCGAACAGACACTGGAACCTGACAATACTCACAGAGAGGGGCAGGGAGCTTCTCCATGAGATACCCGTGAGTAAGACGAGTGTGGCTGATGCGAAGACGGGAGAGTGTAGACTCCCAACCCCGACATTGGTGACAAGAAGGCCAGAAACCTATAATCGGTTTAATAGAATGAAGTTTGTTATTTAGCAGGTCAGACCAGCGTTGTTGCCAACGGGTGCGAAGGTGGGTAGCAATGACCGCAAAATAGTCCGTGAAAGGAACACCTCTATATGAAACTGGAAGGTCATGTACTGCTGACCGTGCAGCAGTGTCTGCCTGTTCATTGCCCTGTACGTCAACATGACCAGGGACCCAACAAAAAACAATATCTTTGTGCTTGCTAAAGATACGGCGTAACCAAAGGTGGATATGAAGAACTAGGGGGTGAGGTGTATCAATTTTACGGATAGCCTGTAAAGCACTAAGGGAGTCTGAAACGACCACAAATGATGACACAGGCATAGATGCAATACGGATAAGTGCCACAAGAATGGCATACAATTCAGCTGTAAAGATGCTAGCCGAGGGTAACAGATGCCCTCGCACGACGTTGTCCGGGAAGACTGCTGCGAATCCGACACCATCAGATGACTTTGAACCATCGGTGTATACTGCGATGGCATGGGAATGAGAACGGAAGTGGTCTAGAAAAAAAGAGCGAGAGGCCACCGTAGGTAGTTGGGCCTTCGCGCAAGGTAGAGGAATAGAACAGACACGGACAGCAGGAACTTCCCAAGGGGGTAGAGGAAAGGGTGAAGCCACATGAACATATAAAGGCGAGTCTCTAAATACCACATCAAACGTCTATTAACTAAACGTTCCATCACCTTGCAAACAGAACTGGTAAGAGCGATGGGATGGTAGTGGGAGGTATCACGTCCCGTAGTACCTGGTTTGCGAAAAGCGAGAACAATAGCAGACTTCCACAGCTGGGGAAGAACTCCTTGCGACCATACAAGATTAAAGAGTCGTAAGAGGACAGTAAGAGCAGACTGATGTAAATGCTGTAGCATACGAATATGTATGCCGTCTGGCCCAGCTGCCGATGATCGGCAAGCAGAGAGTGTTGCCTCCAGTTCTTGAAGGGTAAAAGGCACATTATAAGATTCTTTTCTAAGAGAAGCAAAATCTAAGGGCTTTAACTCGCTGGCAGACTTAGAAGAAAGGAACGAGGGGCATAGATGGAGCCCCTGAGAAATGCGGACAAGATGATTACCAATTTCAGTGGCAACGGCAAGAGGGTGTGCTATATCGACACCGGCAACCTGAAGGACAGGAGCCGGGTCGGGGGAGAATTTACCACTCAATTTCCGCACTTTCTTCCAGACTGCACTCATCGAGGAAGCCGAAGTGACAGTAGAAACGTAATCTCGCCAGCAAGTGAGTTTAGCATCACGTATGACACGGCGAGCAAGTGCTCTCTTCTGCTTAAAATCAAGGAGTCTCTCTGTGGTTCTGTTATATCGATACCTGCCCCACGCAGCGCGTTTCAAACGTACTGCCCGAGCACAAGCAGGAGACCACCAAGGCACGCACTTCTGAGAAAGCTTGCCCGAGGTTTGGGGAATAGAATGTGAAGCCGCTGTGAAGACAGAGGATGAAAAGAGATATAAAACCTCAATATTTCGCTGGATGACCAAAACGCCAGCAGTTTCTACACTGCTGTAGTGTAGGGGTCACCTTTCGAACTTGTAAACGTTGACCTGCAATGTAGACCGAAGGTGGGAGTTCACGGCAGTCAAACGTTAAACGAGCTATATTGCAAGGAAAACGTCTTCGCTTATTGACAGGGAGGGTAAAAGTGTCAATCTTAGAATAGGGAGTTCTTGAGCTCAAGTTGCTCCAAAATGTCTTCACCACATGTCTGGAAATTCCGTTGGACAATGGTGTGGGGTAAAATGACAGTACCACTACAAGAATTAAGAGAATGATGTGTAGTGATACCGCTCTTGTGGAGAGCCGCAGCAGGACACAATACTGCACCACCTCAGGGGGCCCCTTACAATAACAACAAACAGTACGGAGATGGCCCAGCATGGCGTGTGGTCTCTCTCTTACACAAATACATTCGTGATGCAGATTACATGGTAAGCTTAAATATGTCGCCAGTAGCTATAGCTTTTCTGAGGACATATGCACCTTACATCACCTGTCCTGCAGCAGCAGTCATTAGATGTATTTTCTTCTGTTGCAGACATGTACCATGGATTTTGTGTTCAATAAAGCCTAGAAATGAGGCCTGTGTTTTTATCACAACAATTTATTGAACACAAATATCCTGGGCTACCTGGTGGCGATTCTGAGCTAGACTACACAGCAAAATGGAGCGTTTACTGAAACCTGAGAGGCTAGATTCTGACCCCAGTGTATCAACGGCTGCTCAGGAATGGAAGCACTGGTTTAAGACTTTCGAAAACTTCTTGAGAGCCTTTCCTCAGGAAGATCTAGATAAACTAAGCCTGCTCATCAACTTTGTGTCACCTAAAATCTATGAGGTTATTTCTGAGTGTAATACCTATGAAGATGCTATCAATGCCCTCAAGTCTCAGTATATTAAGCCCACAAATGAAATCTTTGCACGATATCGTCTTGCAACTCGCCGCCAGCAGATTGGTGAATCCTTAGAGGAATACTTTCAAGCATTGAAAATATTAGGTAAGGACTGTAACTTCCGAGCGGTGACAGCTTCTCAGTATTGTGAAGAGTCCATCAGGGATGCTTTTATCAGTGGCCTGCAATCACCAATAATAAGGCAGCGTTTATTGGAGAATAAAACTCTGGACTTAGCCACTACCCTTGACCAGGCAAGATCATTAGATTCAGCTCAGAAGAATTCTGAAGTGTACAGTACTACCCAGCCTTCTCGAGTGGTAAGTGCTGTAACTCCCGACCAAGACTCTTTTAATGAGGTTACCGTGGAACCTACTTCAGTGACAGCAGCTGCAGGCACAAAGTGTTTCTTTGTGGTTTTTCAAGACATCCACGTCCAAAGTGTCCGGCTCGTGAAGCAATGTGCCATCAATGCCATAAGAAAGGTCACTTTGCTAAAGTATGTCGTGCTAATACATCAACAAGAGCTAGTGCTTCTATGCATTCCGACCAGGCGACTCTAGCAACAGTGACTTCTGCGGCTGCTCCAAATTCACTGTCAAAGGCAGTCGTGAAAGTGTTCATCAAAGGAACAGAAGTAGATGGTCTGATTGACAGTGGCAGCTCAGAGAGTTTCATCAACCTTGACGTAGTTAAACGCCACTCCTTGACGTTAGGGTTTTGTAAGGTAAACCTTAGAGTTAATGGCAGGTATTATCAAGATGTACATTTAGCTGTTCTGCCACAACTGTGCTCTGATGTGATCCTTGGTCAGGACTTTCAGAAGCGTCATGGTAGTGTTACCTTAACATATGGAGGTGAACTGCCTCCTCTCGTTGACTGTGGTCTTAGCACTTTAAGGGTAGACCCACCAAAGCTGTTTGCGAATCTTACTGCGGATTGTCATCCTATATCAGCTAAGTCACGCCGCTATTCTTATGAAGATAGGATGTTCATTGAGAAAGAAACTCAGAGGCTGCTGAAGGAGGGTATTATAGAACCAAGTAATTCTCCGTGGCGTGCACAGGTCGTTGTTGTCAAGGATGATTATAGGAAACGGAGGCTGGCTATCGACTATTCTGGGACAATCAACAAATTTACACTTCTTGATGGGTACCCTCTACCTCGAATTAATGATACAGTGAACAAAATTGCTCAGTACTATGTGTTTAGCACAATTGATCTACGAAGTGCCTATCATCAAGTCCCTATAAGGAATGAAGATAAACCATACACAGCGTTTCAGGCTAGTGACGGCCTCTATCAGTTTACCAGAGTCCCTTTTGGGGTTACCAATGGGGTAGCCTGTTTCCAACGAATTTTGGATTCACTCATTCAGGAAGAGCAACTTATGGGAACTTATGCATATTTAGATAATGTTACCATTTGTGGCAAGACCCAGGAGGAACATGATGCAAACCTTGATAAGTTTTTGGAAGCTGCCAAGAAGAAAAATATCAGTTACAATGAAGAAAAGTGCACTTTTTCCACTAAAAGGCTTAATATCCTTGGTTATGTGGTGGAAGGAGGTGCAATATCCCAGACCCTGAAAGACTTCGACCTCTACGGAACTTCCAATGCCCCAAGACAAAAAGTCACTCCAAAGAACTCTTGGTCTTTTTGCTTATTACTCACAGTGGATCTACAACTATTCAAGTAAAGTTCGCCCACTGAGTGCTACCACGATATTTCCTGTGACAAAGGAAGCAGAAACTGCTTTCTATACTCTCAAACAGGATATTGAAAACTCAGTAGTTCAGGCCATTGATGAGTCCCTACCATTCGAGGTGGAAACGGATGCATCTGAAGTTGCCATTGCTGCAGTCCTATCTCAGGCAGGACGTCCGTTGCTTTCTTTTCAAGAACTTTTCAAGGATCAGAGAAGTGCTATGCTGCTGTAGAAAAGGAAGCCCAGGCCATCATAGAAGCAGTTCGCCACTGGAGGCATTATTTAACAGGCAGACATTTCACTGTAAGGACTGACCAACGGTCCGTGATGTATATGTTTGACAAGAAGCACAAAAGTAAGATCAAGAATGACAAGATATTACGCTGGAGGATGGAACTATCATGTTATAACTTTGATATTCTGTATCGACCGGGTGAAGAAAACATTTCACCTGATGCATTCTCTAGGTCCCACTGTGGAGCAGCATGTCATGATTTGCAATCACTCTCAGAGCTCCACAAGGCCTTGTGTCACCCAGGAGTTACACGCCTGTATCATTTTGTTAAATCTAAGAATATGCCCTACTCAGTGGAAGAGGTGCGACAAGTGATCAGATCATGCAGAGTATGTGCAGAGTGCAAGCCAAACTTTCACCAGCCAGAGAAAACTCATCTCATAAAAGCCACCCAGCCTTTCGAGAGACTGAATATAGATTTCAAAGGACCTCTACCAAGCATAAACCAGAATAGGTATTTCCTTAACATAGTAGATGAATATTCTAGGTTTCCTTTTGTGTTCCCCTGTGCAAATATGACTGCTTCAACTGTCATCAGTTGTCTTTCCCAGTTATTCGCTATTTTTGGTATGCCGGCCTATATCCATTCAGACAGGGATCCTCGTTCATGAGTAATGAACTTCATGAGTTTTTGGCTAACAAAGGGATTGCTTGCAGCAGAACAACAAGCTACAACCCTCAAGGCAATGGTCAAGTGGAGCGGTTCAATGGTACTATATGGAAGTCAGTTACAATGACACTGAAATCTCGCAATCTACCGGTTCAACACTGGCAGACTGTCTTACCTGATGCCCTTCACTCTATTAGATCATTGCTGTGCACAGCTACTAATGCTACCCTCATGAGAGACTCTTCAACTATTCACGTCGTTCCTCTACGGGAGCCTCCATGCCCACCTGGTTATGTCACCCTGGACCCATTCTCCTGAAGAGTCACCGTAGGATGAACAAGACGGATCCTTTAGTGGAAGAGGTAGAGCTCCTACAAGCTAATCCGCATTATGCCCACATTCGCTACCAAAATGGTGAAGAGACTACTGTATCTACAAGACACTTAGCCCCAGTTGAAACCAATGTTAGTGCGGAATCTCAAGATACACCAATAGATGTTGCGAAAGATGCTTCGGTTTCTCCAGGAAGCCTTTTCAGGCTACCCCTATTGAAATAGAGGATGCCGCTCCAGCAGATAGTCAAACCCCGCTAGAAAATACCGAACCCGGTGAAGAGGCTCAAGGGCTACGAAGGTCTGGACGTACACGTCACCCACCTAACCGTTTGGAGGATTACTGTATATGATATTTTAGAAGGGGGAGATTGTAGTGATACCGCTCTTGTGGAGAGCCGCAGCAGGACACAATACTGCACCACCTCAGGGGGCCCCTTACAATAACAACAAACAGTACGGAGATGGCCCAGCATGGCGTGTGGTCTCTCTCTTACACAAATACATTCGTGATGCAGATTACATGGTAAGCTTAAATATGTCGCCAGTAGCTATAGCTTTTCTGAGGACATATGCACCTTACATCACCTGTCCTGCAGCAGCAGTCATTAGATGTATTTTCTTCTGTTGCAGACATGTACCATGGATTTTGTGTTCAATAAAGCCTAGAAATGAGGCCTGTGTTTTTATCACAACATGATGCTTGTCAATAGTGATAGGAATAGTATCTATGGTCGTAAGAAGGGAAAGATCGCGAGCTTGGCCAGCATTCTGGACTGTGATGATGCGAGTGCCGCTCTTGAGAGCGTGAAAAGAGATATATTTGCCTACATGGCGTAGGAGAGCTTTACCAATACTATGATCGGAAAGATAGGTAGTTGGAGTAGTCGGTCTGAGAGTAAAAAACTTTGTCCATTGAGTAGTGTGAAACAAAATATCTAAGGGAAGTGCGCGACGTGCTAGTCGTTTCTGAGATGAACGAGAAGGAAGAGTCGAATCGTCATGTAAGGGTCTTGGTCGTTTGGGTGTGGGACCGGGGGTGGTCCGATGGGAGACAGGTGAGCGATTCGAAAATTGCCGCACCGTCGAGGGAGAAGCCGGAATCAAGGTCAGAGAAGAGCGAAGGTCAGATATGTTAAAAGGGCCGGTCGGAACCCCGGTACCTGAAGCAGGTGACGAACCGGCACCAGCAAGAGGTACAGGGGTATTAGAGTTGTCCGAAGAGTTGTCCGGTAACGAGGTAGGGTCAGAACTAGGTGCGGTATCAGGAAGGGGCACGTGGGTATTGGGTTCATGGATTGGGTCAGCCATGGTTAGGTTACTTCTTTCTTTTTATTTTTAAGAAAAAAAAAGAAAGAAAAGAAAATAAAAATAAAAAAAAGAATTAAAAAAGGGGGGAACGTGGAGGAATAGCTCCTAGGAGGAATGAAAGGGTCGTAAATCCCCCTCCGCGCCCAAGAGGACCTCAACGCCGCAAGTAGTGCAGATGCTGCATGGAACCCGTTCCATACCCTACCCTTCATGCCAGTAAACCAGCAATCCGGGATAGCAACCTCACATCCACCGAGCCACCTCGGCGGACAAAAGAGAGGGCGGCCGGATATCCACCACAAAGCATACCGCCTTCGGCCACCACCCCCGGAATCCGAAAGGTGGCCTCCAGAGATACACCTGTCGCCCGAAAGATACCCAAGGCCACCCCCCGGGAGACCGGAGAGGGATCGGGACATCCCCAGGCGATCCAGATTCCACGGCAAACTACACCACCGCCGAGAACCTCAACGGAATGGGATTGGACCACGGTACCCTTCCCCCTACCTAGGAACTAGAATGCCTGTGGAGAGAAGCTCCCAGGGTAAAAATGGGAAGGAAATAAAGGAGGGATGAAGAGGAGGAGGAAAGGGAAAAGGGAGGATGGGGAAGGGGAGGGGGGATTCGGGGGTAATTAGGTTCGGTCTGAGGAAGACCAAGAGGTCCAATTCCTCAGACCGATAGCCTCTTTACTGCGACAAGGAGCCCCCCTTAAAGAGGTGCTGTGTGATAGCCTATCACTGTACTCATGTATACCTAAAGAACTTTACTTACTTATTGAATAATCAATGTTAGTGTATTCTACTGATCTTAGTGCCTGCGCGCGCACTCATGTGCCTCGTTGTCCTACTTAAACCTCCACAGTTCCTCTCCTCTACTAAGTGTTAAGTGCTCTAGGTATGATAGTCAGCTCTCCAGAGCAGGAATAATGAGCTTCAGCTATCAGTAATTCAGGGCCAGACTCAGCTCCCTCATACAACCACAAAAAGGCTATGTACTTTACTCTGGCTGGAGCTGACGTCTGGCACCCTCATGCGCGATGCTTCACGATGCGCGATGCTTCGCGATTTGGCTCCTGCTTAATTTTCTGTTTCTTCGACTATATTCCCTGTATACACTGCACACTAACTTGTTTGGGTGGATGTGAGGGCTCATAAAACTCAGAGGGCCTATCCGTGGCACTTGAGACCAAATAAGTTTCCACAGAGATAGACAGTTTAGTTTAGTTTGATATCTTTATTATGCACCCCATACCCATCCTGTGGGCGGTAGTCAAAAGATTACAGAGGTACATAATGGGTCCAGGGACTGGACCTCAAAGTTTGATGGCTGAGCAAGTTACAAAGGTAATGAACTCAGATGGTCACAATCATGACAAGTTACAAAGGTATTTGCAGATTACAGAGGTATATATAGGGTCCAGAGACTGGGCCCCAAAGTTTTGATAGCTGAACAAGGTACAATGGTAATTAATTCACTAGTTACAAGGTAATGAATCATGTAAGTAAATTTACTTACGTCTGTACATGGTTGCACTCATGAACAAATTATAAAGCAATGAGCAATCTATTAGTCTACACCCAGCCACAACTGTAATGAGTTATTGGTGCAAATTTTAATTGTTGGGTCACACACACACACATATACATATACACATACACACGCATACATGTATATACATACACACATACACATACACACATGTACATACACACACACACACACACACACACACACACACGTGTCAATGCTTTATTTACAGGGAGCAAAGTCAGGGTATTTTTCCAGAATGGTCTGTAATATACCACTGTGGATAAAATACTTTGACATATCTTGAACATTTCTGAGTGAGTAGTCTCTGAATTCATTAATTTTATCGCACTCCAGTACATAATGACGCAGGGTGTGACAATAATCCAACTGGCAAAGTTTACATCTTGTTTGGTCTACATCTGGTGGTGGTGATTTAACCTGCCAAAGATACTTGTAACCCAGCCGGAGGCGGGCGGTAGTGACATCCAAGAGTCTGCTTATTTTGTTGGATGCACCATAGACATGTGGCTCCTCCTGCATGATAGAATGATGATAGATGGACTGACTGGTGTCAAACTCCCCGAGTCTTAAGTCAATAAAATTCAGTTGAAGTTCTTTTCGTATTATTGTTCTCAAACTGCTAACTGACAAGCCAAGATTGTAATCTATCCCCTCTTGAAAGCATAAAACTTAGCCAATTTATCAGTTCTATCATGCATCTGAAGACCAATGTGAGATGGAATCCACAGCATGTGCACTCTGACTCTACTATCCAGAATCCTACCATACCTGTGCCTGGCTTCTGACACGAGCATGCTACAAGTTATACTTGATGAGTTGAGAGCATTTATGGATGACAGAGAATCAGTTACAATTAGAGAGTTAACCTAGATACATGGACGCATTTGAGTGCAAGGAGTATGGCAAACAGTTCTGTCTGAAGGGTAGAGGCCCAGTTATTGATGCGTGCTCCAATTTCTTTAAGAGAGCCATCACTCTGTATGACAACAGCAGCACTACCAGCTGCACCAGTGGATTGGTGAACAGAACCATCAACGTAAATAATTTGTGAGAGAGTAGTAAAGTGTTTGGCTAAATTATCAATACAGTTTAAGGCATCATGTTTGGCTTCAAGGGAAGCTTTGGTTGTGATTTAAGAAGTAGTTTGGGGGAAATGGAGGGATGGTAGTTTGGAATGGGGTAATATTCCATGGCAGAGATAGACAGAGATAGACAGAGACAGAGATAGACAGAGATAGACAGAGACAGAGATAGACAGAGACAGAGATAGACAGAGACAGAGATAGACAGAGACAGAGATAGACAGAGACAGAGATAGACAGAGACAGAGATAGACAGAGACAGAGATAGACAGAGACAGAGATAGACAGAGACAGAGATAGACAGAGACAGAGATAGACAGAGACAGAGATAGACAGAGACAGAGATAGACAGAGACAGAAATAGACAGAGACAGAGATAGACAGAGACAGAGATAGACAGAGATAGACAGAGACAGAGATAGACAGAGACAGAGATAGACAGAGACAGAGATAGACAGAGACAGACAGACAGAGATAGACAGAGACAGAGATAGACAGAGACAGAGATAGACAGAGACAGAGATAGACAGAGACAGAGATAGACAGAGACAGAGATAGACAAAGACAGAGATAGACAGAGACAGAGATAGACAGAGACAGAGATAGACAGAGACAGAGATAGACAGAGACAGAGATAGACAGAGATAGAGACAGAGATAGAGACAGAGATAGACAGAGACAGAGATAGACAGAGACAGAGATAGACAGAGACAGAGATAGACAGAGACAGAGATAGACAGAGATAGACAGAGACAGAGATAGACAGAGACAGAGATAGACAGAGACAGAGATAGACAGAGACAGAGATAGACAGAGACAGAGATAGACAGAGACAGAGATAGACAGACAGAAATAGACAGAGAGAGAGATAGACAGAGAGAGAGATAGACAGAGAGAGAGATAGACAGAGAGAGAGATAGAGAGAGATAGACAGAGAGAGAGACATAGACAGAGACAGATAGACAGAGATAGACAGAGACAGAGATAGACAGAGACAGAGATAGACAGAGACAGAGATAGACAGAGACAGAGATAGAGAGACAGAGATAGACAGAGATAGACAGAGACAGAGATAGACTGAGACAGAGATAGACAGAGACAGAGATAGACAGAGACAGAGATAGACAGAGATAGACAGAGACAGAGATAGACAGAGATAGACAGAGACAGAGATAGACAGAGACAGAGATAGACAGATACAGAGATAGACAGAGACAGAGATAGACAGAGACAGAGATAGACAGAGAGACAGAGACAGAGATAGACAGAGACAGAGATAGACAGAGACAGAGATAGACAGAGATAGAGACAGAGATAGACAGAGACAGAGATAGACAGAGACAGAGATAGACAGAGACAGAGATAGACAGAGACAGAGATAGACAGAGACAGAGATAGACAGAGACAGATATAGACAGAGACAGAGATAGACAGAGACAGAGATAGACAGAGACAGAGATAGACAGAGACAGAGATAGACAGAGACAGAGATAGACAGAGACAGAGATAGACAGAGACAGAGATAGACAGAGACAGAGATAGACAGAGACAGAGATAGACAGAGACAGAGATAGACAGAGACAGAGATAGACAGAGACAGAGATAGACAGAGACAGAGATAGACAGAGACAGAGATAGACAGAGACAGAGATAGACAGAGACAGAGATAGACAGAGACAGAGATAGACAGAGACAGAGACAGACAGAGACAGAGACAGAGATAGACAGAGACAGAGACAGAGATAGACAGAGACAGAGACAGAGATAGACAGAGACTGAGATAGACAGAGACTGAGATAGACAGAGACTGAGATAGACAGAGACTGAGATAGACAGAGACTGAGATAGACAGAGACAGAGATAGAGACAGACAGAGACAGAGATAAACAGAGACAGAGATACCCATCAAACAGGAGATAGAGACAGCTAAAGCAAATCAGCCAGCTAGCCATCCAACCAGCCAGCCTGCCGAACATGTATTACACATGTTCCAGAATTGTTTCTCTTTACTTAGGCATAGTTATAGAACATTCTGGCAGGATGACACTACCAGAGGTATCAAAATTGAAAGGATGTTGCACATTGGTTATTATCAAGGTTTTTTATATTTCCTCAGTATCTCCTGCAAGTGTTGACGTATCTGAAGCTCGCTCGTAACTCGGATTTTGGCTTGCAACTCAAAACTCGTAAGTTTTGGGCCACCCCACCTCGGTGGGATATGGCTGGTGTGTTGAAAGAAAGAATAATAGTAAAACTCAATAATAAACACTCTGAGGAACATTAAATGTTGTATATTACGTAAATATACACATTTTCATTAATTCATCTATGATATTTTTTCAAAATTATATAATAAACAAGCTACATAACATATAAACAAGATAAATACACCTCACAATAGAATAAATTAACATAAATATGAGATATTTTTCCCAGTTGTCTTGTCGGAGGTCAGAAGAATAACGTTTTCTATAGTTCAACCAAAGAAAAATGTACACAATATATTAAATGCAGAAAATTTTCCTTTCGTATCCTTCACTCCCGGCGTCATTTCTTCTAAAAATTTTAAAATGATAATGGGGTTTTCTTTATTTATTCTACTGTACCAATGTGGAGATAACTTGTACAAATTTAAAATGTTTGTATTAGGTATAATACAAACGTGTATGAACCAAAAACCCGACGTGTTTGTCGTTTACATACTCCCCATCTCTGTCCTCTCTCATTTAGTCATTTTTTCTCTTTTTATTTTTTTTACTCACCTCTCACCCTACATTAATGGACATATAAGGAAAAGGTGTTTTCTAGTCATCAACATCTTTTGAATTTTCTTTTTTTCTGGGGCAAGTTGTTGTCTAAATTATAGTTACAAGTTGAGGGGAGCTCTTCCACTGACTCATCAAGAGGAAGAGTGTAGGTCTGGGTGGTTGCCTGTGTCGACAATTCCCTCACTACTTTGGGTGACTTAACTGATGCTGCCGTCATCATCTGAATCATCAGCTGACAACAGGGGGATGGTATACCCAGTTTCAGGTATTTTAAAAAAATACTTGGAGGAAGTCTATCTGGGACCCCACTAGCAAAAACAAACTCCCAGGGAGATGACCACTCTATAAATTTTACCGAGTCATTCCCTTTAAGGTATGTGGGAAATTTACCGCTCCTGGCCCACCGGGGTACCAATTTCTGTTAGCCCACTGCCCCTAGACCAGTATAAATAAATTTGAGAAGATCATTTATTATAGCTATATTACGTTAAATTTAAGTGGACTGTATAGGTTGTTGAACTACTGATCCCCGGAGAAGAGATAAAAACAGACAGTAAAATTAATGACCAACACTCCCTAATTAACAGCATCATAGCGGGTATCGTAGATGTTGCCTAGCTAAAATACATCTCTTAACCCAAAACCCAAAAACGC
>WNWK01043015.1:0-15707 GCA_009830355.1 Cherax destructor
ACCCACCCCTTCTCCCGGTGAGCCATCATCCATGACCTTCGAAGCAGTGGCTCCAGTCTTCCGGGCTTCTAAGAGAAACCTTGAAGATTGATTCTGGTTTGAAATTACCACCAATAACCAGGGAAAAGATTTGGGCCTCAGTCATCCAGGGGCCTCCTGCCATTAAACCGTTCCTTTCACTGTTGTGCAAAAGAAATTCCAGGTCCACCAGTCCAGAGGGTTTAAGCCATTAAGCCAGCTTCTTCCGGAAAACCAGAAATACAAGTAAGCCAGTCGTTTCTTCAGCAAAGCCAGTTCCTTGAAGTATTGTCTCCAACGCTCTGTGCCAAAGTTGTATGCTTGTCAGATATATTCCCATTCATGTGGTTATTGTACAAAGCCACCGGGGTTAGAGTGTTTCCAAGGCCGGGGAAATTAATGTATCCAAAGTGACTTTTACGCCAGGGGGTAGAGTGAGCATGAAGGTGTTTTTTAAGGCTTCCGCTGTTCACATGATCACCATGGGATCTTTTGTTAGCCAATCATAGGCCCCCCCTTTGAATGCAAGGAGTGCCCGCTCACCAGTGAGCCAACCACCCAGACTCAGTCAGGAAGACCGAGGCCTACCCCCTCTGAGAAATTCCATCCTATCTATTCATATCAAATACCAAGTTACCATCCCAAACCCCGTCTGTTCATTACCCAATCTACAAAAAACCCTTCCAGGGGCCCTGGGGCCTGGCTGGGCTGTGAGCCCCGGGGCACAGGCCGGAGGCCCCTGGGCCAGGACTGCGAGGTCCCTGGCCACGGGATACTTGAGGCCCTTCCACAGGTTTCCTGCGAGGCCCCGGGCACAGGGTACGCAGGTCCCTGGGCCACAGTTACTGTGAGATCCCGGGGCCACAGGTACTTTAGGTCCCTGGGCTACAGGGTCTGGAGGCCCCTGGGCCACAGGACTGCAAGGTCCCTGGGCACAGGTCCCGTGATTTCCCTGGGTGGTACTGTGAGGTCCCGGGGGCCACAGGAAGGGTCCCTGGTTCGGGGGTCCCGAAGGCCCTCCAGGATGGGATTCCCTGGGCTTTTGGAGGTCCCTGGCTTGGGACCGGATGCCCCCTGGGCTACAGGACTGTGAGGCCCCCCACAGGTACTGGGGAGGCCCCGGGGCCCACAACTGGAACCTCGGGCTACAGGTACTGTGAGGCCCCTGGGCCACACTGCAAGGTCCCCACAGGTCCCGGAGGCCCCGGGGCTCAGGTCCCGGGGGAGGTCCCGGGGCAAGGAATGGAGGCCTCTGGGGAAAGGGACTGGGATGCCCCTGGCTGGGAATGTGAGGACCCTGGCACAGGTACTGTGAGGACCCTGGCTACAGGTACTGTGAGGACCCTGGGCTACAGGTACTGTGAGGACCCTGGGCTACAGGTACTGGAGGCCCCTGGGCTAAGGTACTGCAAGGTCCCTGGGCTGAATCCGGAGGCCCCCGGTACTGTGAGACCCTGGGCCACAGGTACTGGGGAGGTCCCTGGGCTACAGGTTCTGTGAGGTCCCGGGGCACAGGTCCCGTGAGGTCCCTGGGCCAGGTACTGCGAGTCCCTGGGCTACAGGTAATGGGGAGGCCCCCAGTTATATTTTCAAATGATACACTTGATGGATGTATAATTTCCACATATACAGTTTATTTTTAATCAAATAGAAGCCTAAACCACAGGGGTTATAAGCCTGCAGGTTCCCACATATAATACCCGGAATGTGAACCTTCCAAGATTTATCGTGGATACCAGGGCCCCGGGAAACAAGACGTGTATAAGGTTTTTGTTTAATACATATCTATATAAAGTTTAATTGATAAATTAAAATAAGTTGAGAATTAACATTTTCGCTGATAAGCATTACAGTTTCTTAGGCTCTAAAAACTTCCAACATCACTACTCTTTCAATTTTTCATATTAAAAAATTATGGTTATTTTAGGCTACAGGAAACTGCAGTATGGGGTTCTACTATTCCCTGGTGTCCAAAAACAGATTTAGGAACAGATTGTGTGTTAGTAGGAGTGAATGGAGAAAGGGGGTTTAAAACCTGTGGAGGAGAGTGTAACTTTTATGAAGAGATTTGGGAAACAGAACCAAAACTTGAGTCCGGGAGGGGATGCAAGCCTGCATTTCTTTGGAGAATGATTATTTCAATAAATGATGGGACCCAAAACTTTTTTGACAAAACAGCTATTGAAAAGAATGATGGGAATGGTTTTTTTTTTGGGAGGGTCACCCTACCAGGTGGGAGATAGCTGTTGAGGCAAACAAATATAATAATTATAATACAATTTTATAATAGTAATAAAAAATACTATAGGGTAACCCCATATAATAGGTTTTAGTAGGACAGCTTTCCACATAGTCATGTTTGGTTGTTTGAACGCAGGAGGGCAACAGTTGGAAAAAGCAGATGGAGAGTCACCAGTGCCCGCAAAATGCTTTCGTCTCTTCACCACCGCCACAAGAGACCGTCACTTACTGATCCACACTGGCGAGAAGCCCTTCCAGTGCCCCTTTTTGCCCGACCGAGTCCAGGAAAGGACCCCTCACGACACGCCAAATCCAAAAAACGCACGCCCCGTTTGCCGAGATCTTAACCTTCAAACCACCACCGGCCGCCCGCCAAAGTTTTTTAACCAACCTAAAACCCGAGTTACCCCCTGAAGAACAGTGGGCGTTACCAGGCAGGAATTGATTGGAATTGCAGAACACCGATCATAGTTTTTAATTATTTATTGACATTTGTGGAGGCAAAGGGGCGGAACCGACCATTAATGTATTGGACGTTATTTTGAAGAGTACAAAGTGATAAATTATTGAACTCAAAGCATAGGTGAAACTGACTGTATATAACTTATTAATTACATTTTAGGTTGTAATTTTCTGCCAGCAGTTATGTTAAAAATGTTAAAACTGATACATTAATCTTTTACATAACTGGTTAATGTGTATGCACGGTGCAAGGCAAGGCACAGTAAACCCTCTTATAATGCTATTATTTTGGGCATCACCATATAAGATTAAAGTTATATTTTGGATTTTTAACCCGGAGGGCTAGCCACTCAGGATAACCCAGGGTAGGGAGTGTTAGCCACCACACAACCCAGGGGGAGTTACACTCGGGATAACCCAGGTAGGGGTTAGCCACCTAGGATAACCAGGGTAGGGTTATTGGGTGGCTAACACTCCCTATCCGGTTATCCTGGATGGATAATACCCCTACCCTGGGTTATCCTGGCAGGCTAACACTCCCTACCCTGGTATCCTGGCTGGCTAACACTCCCTACCTGGGTTATCCTGGCTGGCTAACACTCCCTACCTGGGTTATCCTGGCTGGCTAACACTCCTACTCTGGGTTATCTCTGGCTAACCCTCCAGGTTTAAAAATCCCCACAAAATCTTAACATTCATTGACAAACTGGCACCTCAGATACCTCGGTGGGAGAGAACACAGAGTCGTCAAGCGTTGAAAAATACAGTCACAGAAAGGAACTTTATAGAGATATTTTGCCTGTGAATAATCTTTCTCAGTTGATGAAAATTGGCTCAAGAAGCTGTGGTAAGCCACATCAGTCAATAAAGACTGACTGAATCACTTGGACCACAGATGTCACCTGTGGTAAGCCACATCAGTCAATAAAGACTGACTGAATCACTTGGACCACAGATGTCACCTATGGTAAGCCACATCAGTCAATAAAGACTGACTGAATCACTTGACCACAGATGTCACCTGTGGTAAGCCACATCAGTCAGTAAAGACTGACTGAATCACCTGGACCACAGATGTCACCTGTGGTAAGCCACATCAGTCAATAAAGACTGAATCACCTGGACCACAGATGTCACCTGTGGTAAGCCACATCAGTCATTAAAGACTGACAGAATCACCTGGGCCACAAATAAGACAACTCAGTAGTAGAGTTCCTCCCACATCAAACATCTCGCTGCCTCGACCTGATCGCACTATGCTCACTCCTATGCCTAGTCGAATTCTTAGAGGGAGGCCTAAGAGTGATGGCCTACCTGCGGGGTCACGTGACGTCAGCGTGGCCAGGTAGCCTGCCTATAATGTTGCTAGCAAATCTATAAGTGTACTACACAAGTAATATTGTTGACAGTTGAACGTTAACAATTCTGGAATATTTTAAGGTTGGTTAATAATAATGTAATTATAGAAACTATAATTGTGTGCTGTTATAGCACAGTTGTACATGTTTATAATCTAACTTAGTAAGTTTCTTATTTAACAGATAAATCTTTATATATTTTTTCATAGCCAATTGTAAGTTGATCTCTGTTTATAAGTTCACAATATATCATGTATCATTTACACTCTTAACTTTTATCCTCACCTTTTTGTAATCTTTTCACTTCCTTCATTCATCAATAAATATATGAAAACAAATTTATTCTTTATTATCTTTATCTGGGGGAAACCATAGGATTAAATTTCAAGATAAGTTTAATCAGACACGGATAAATAATGAAGCATGAAGATAATTCATGAACTATCTAAACAATTGCACTTATTTTTGTGAAGGAGAGTAAGCACATCATAAACAGGATATACACTGAGATGTGTACTGTATGTCTCTCAGCATATACAGCGTCTCCTCACTTAGTGATGTACTCGTTTACTGACACCTCGGACTTACGACAGGCTCTCTGACCAGTATGCATACCTAAATAATGTATATTAAAGCTGATTTCCTCTATTCTATTTATTACAATATACAGTACACTAAATGTATAAACATCTAAAAATATACCAGAAATGTTATAAATTTTGCAAAGATGACATTAAAACAATATCAAAGATGGTTGACACAAACCCACTACCATTATAGTATGATCCTCACTTAGTCAAAACTATTACTAACATCAGAGACAACACTGAGGGCAGTGTTGTCTCTGATGTTAGTAATAGTTTAAGTGTAATATAAGTATTGATGCCGAGTGTGATGAGGGCAGTGGTCTCCATAATGTTAGTAATAGTGATGTGTGTCATATAAGTGGTGGTGCCAAGTGTGATGAAGGCAGTGGTTTCCATAATGTTAGTAATAGTGATGAGGGTCATGTAAGTGGTGGTGCCAAGTGTGATGAAGGCAGTGGTTTCCATAATGTTAGTAATAGTGATGAGGGTCATGTAAGTGGTGATGCCGAGTGTGATGAGGTTAACCACATTGACATTAATGTTGAATATAGCACTGCTGATAAATGTAATGAACACAATGTTGATAGTGGTGTTGGTGATGACAGTTATAGTGATGTGTGTAATGGTAGTGGAGGAGGGAATGTGAGTGGTAGTGCCACCTATCATACATTCACACATGAACAGCGTCGTGCTCTGTGTAAACAAAGACTGCCACGAGGCCTCACAACTGGTAGTGCACTCAGAAAACTCATGGACCAGGGTAACACTGCTGACATTGATGAGGTCTGCTCTTTATATGAACAATTTTTTCATTATGCTGAGAAACTAAACCAGATTCCAGGACTTCTATAATGGATCAGTCCTCGCATAAACTTAATATTTTTAGCTGGAATATTGCATCACTTAGGAAAAGACTTCCTGACCTTCATCATAAAGTAACCACCGAACCCATTGATATTGTGTGTCTAAGAGTGCAGAGTCCCTGAAAAATCCCAGCCCCTAAATTGCCATCATTTGTTGCATATAACCTCAAATCTACTAACTCTTGTGTTCTATATATTAAAAATCACTTCCCCATCAACTTCTCACACATAAGAAAACAGAGGGACTGCAATACCATGGTCTTAGGATTTATATTGGGAACTCTGCTCTCAACATATTTAATTTGTATGCTCCTGCTGATAAGTTCAATTACTTGGAGCTCCCAACTTGTGCTCAGTCTGAGCCTACTCTTATAATTGGAGATTATAATGCAAGACACAAAAGCATTGGAAGCTCACAGTTTGGTAATCGTAATGGTAACCAACTGTTGTCACTGTTAAACAGTCATGATAATGTGCAAATTGTAGGTGACCTTGAACCCACACATATCTATGGAGGCATCCTTGATCTGTGTCTTGGCTTCAACATTACTTCTGCCAGCTGTGAGTTTACCATTGTATCAGATATATCATCAGACCATTTCCCAAGGCTAACCTCACTAGATATAGGTAATACTATCCTTCATGGTGGAATATTCAAACGGAAACGTTTTAATGTTCCCCCTGATCAACATGAGGACTTTGTTGCACATGTGACTGACTGGTATAATTCCTATGAGTGTTCCTCTGTTGAGACCTTTAACAATGACCTTGTGAGCAGTATTCAGAACTACTTAGAGCCGCCTCAAAAACCTTCTGGAACTCTTAACCCAACCAACTTCCATAACAATCATACCTCCTATAATAACCATACTTATTACAATGATCTTAAACTTCGAACACTGAAACTTTACTGCTCGCAGAATAGGCCTAGCCTATAGAAAACATCGTACCCTGGAATGCTGAGACTCTTTCAAACTGCCCTTGCTGCTGCCAGGGGCGTATGACAGAGCTGCGGCAAACTGACTGGGAAAAATTTGTCAATGGTCTCAATGCTCCCACCCCACTTAGCCGAGCATTTAGGGACATAAATAGAATTAAGGGTAACAGAACCGGTCAGATTGCACACCCTCATCCCTTACATAGGGCGAATGAGCTAGTCAGTGCTTGGGCTGTTACATCAAGCTATGAAAATCTTCCCAGTACCACACAGGCGAAATTAAATGACAAATATGATGCTAGGGAGAGACTTGTTTGTTTTATGCTCAGCAAGGAAGATGACTGTAACATTCCTTTCACTGACTTTGAACTTGATGCAGCACTAACTAAAGGCAACTCCACGTCACCTGGTGAGGATGGTATTACCTACAGTATACTAAGATTGCTGTGTCAGTACCAGGCAATCCTTTACTCGAATTATACAACATGAGCTATGTAACTGGGGAGCTCCTAAATCTTGGACCAACAGCCTCATCATTCCCATTCCTAAGCCCAATCAACAAAATTCATTTCGCCCAATATCTCTTACTAGCTGCTTATGTAAAACATTTGAGAGGATGATTCTTAATCGTCTCATGTACAGAATCAAACATTTTTGTCCCCGGTTGCATGGTTTCATGCATCATGGAAGAGTGTGCACCATTGCATAGCCACCTTTCTCACTCTGCACACTGACAGCTCATACACTACCTTCCTTGACCTTAAATCTGCTTTTGATGTTGCCAACAGACATGTAATCATTAGTGAACTTGCCAGAATGGATGTTGGAGGATGGCTTCTCCGCTGGATTAAAGGCTACCTGTCCAACAGAAAGTCTTCTGTGTTGTTCCAGGGGCATAGAAGTATAACTAAAGACTTTGAATTAGGAACCCCACAGGGAGGTGTGCTCAGTCCCACTCTATTCAATATTCTAATTAATGCCTTACTTAATGCTATGCCTAGCCAGCCCCATCATTATATGATCAGTTTTGCTGATGATATAATGATTCACACCACCGGATTCTCCAACACCCAAAACATCCTTAACCATGTACTAGCCTCGTGTCAGGACTTGGGGTTGATAATCTCTACTGATAAAACAAAGATACTCAATAGGCGTCCTCCTCGACAGAGAGGCACAGTTCGCCAGATCCAGTTGCATGATGGATCTCTTCTAGAATATGTAAACAGATACAGGTATCTAGGCTTTGAGGTCCCACTACTTGGACCTGTTGTAACGAGACTTTGTCGTCAATACAAAGAAAGGCTGAGAGCACTTAGAGTTGTGGCAGGGTTTCACCCCAGGTATGGTGCTAATGTTAAAATTGTGAAAATGATGTATCTTGCTTATATTAGATCACTGGTTGATTATGCTGCGCCACTACTTGCTCTTGTGTCCGACTGGAAGCTTGGAGGGTTGGAAAAACTGCAGAACGAAGCAATGAGGATCATTTTAGGATGCCCTCGTACTGCCAAAATTTTAAATATGCAGAAAGAACTTGATATTCCAAGCATCAGAGATCGTGTTACTGAAAGAAATATCCTAATTGGGGTTAATATGCTCAGGCAAGCCCATTCAAACCCATGCACAGAAGCCCTCCAAACTTTCCTCAGCACTGGTGAACATCCCTCCAGATGGATCGAAAAAACTGGAACCGACCTCCGCATGAATCAGATACATGATCTGTGGCAAGTAAGGCAACAGCGGCACTTCTCCGCTCCATGGAATATTACCCCATTCCAAACTACCATCCCTCCATTTCCCCCCAAACTACTTCTTAAATCACAACCAAACATGATGCCTTAAACTGTATTGATAATTTAGCCAAACAGCACACTCTCTCACAAATTATTTACGTTGATGGTTCTGTTCACCAATCCACTGGTGCAGCTGGTAGTGCTGCTGTTGTCATACAGAGTGATGGCTCTCTTAAAGAAATTGGAGCACGCATCAATAACTGGGACTCTACCCTTCAGACAGAACTGTTTGCCATACTCCTTGCACTCAAATGCGTCCATGTATCTAAGGTTAACTCTCTAATTGTAACTGATTCTCTGTCATCCATAAATGCTCTCAACTCATCAAGTATAACTTGTAGCATGCTCGTGTCAGAAGCCAGGCACAGGTATGGTAGGATTCTGGATAGTAGAGTCAGAATGCACATGCTGTGGATTCCATCTCACATTGGTCTTCAGATGCATGATAGAACTGATAAATTGGCTAAGTTTTATGCTTTCAAAGAGGGGATAGATTACAATCTTGGCTTGTCAGTTAGCAGTTTGAGAACAATAATACGAAAAGAACTTCAACTGAATTTTATTGACTTAAGACTCAGGGAGTTTGATACCAGTCAGTCCATCTATCATCATTCTATCATGCAGGAGGAGCCACATGTCTATGGTGCATCCAACAAAATAAGCAGACTCTTGGATGTCACTACTGCCCGCCTCCGGCTGGGTTACAAGTATCTTTGGCAGGTTAAATCACCACCACCAGATGTAGACCAAACAAGATGTAAACTTTGCCAGTTGGATTATTGTCACACCCTGCGTCATTATGTATTGGAGTGCGATAAAATTAATGAATTCAAAGACAACTCATTCAGAAATGTTCAAGATATGTCAAAGTATTTTATCCACAGTGGTATATTACAGACCATTCTGGAAAAATACCCTGACTTTGCTCCCTGTAAATAAAGCATTGACACGTGTGTGTGTGTGTGTGTATGTATGTACATGTGTGTATGTGTATGTGTGTATGTATATACATGTATGTGTGTGTATGTGTGTGTGTGTGTATATATGTATGTGTATATGTATATGTGTGTGTGTGACCCAACAATTAAAATTTGCACCAATAACTCATTACAGTTGTGGCTGGGTGTAGACTAATAGATTGCTCATTGTTTTATAATTTGTTCATGAGTGCAACCATGTACAGACGTAAGTAAATTTACTTACATGATTCATTACCTTGTAACTAGTGAATTAATTACCATTGTACCTTGTTCAGCTATCAAAACTTTGGGGCCCAGTTTCTGGACCCTATATATACCTCTGTAATCTGCAAATACCTTTGTAACTTGTCATGATTGTGACCATCTGAGTTCATTACCTTTGTAACTTACTCAGCTATCAAACTTTGAGGTCCAGTCCCTGGACCCATTATGTACCTCTGTAATCTTTTGACTACCGCCCACAGGATGGGTATGGGGTGCATAATAAAGATATCAAACTAACAACTAAACCTCACTTAGCGACGAATTTGTTTACCGATGTGGTCTTAGGAACACACCTCCATCATTAAGTGAGGACAGGCTGTATATATAGCGACGTGGTCTTAGAAACGCACCTCCATTGTTAAGTGAGGAGAGGCTGTATATATAGAGTCTAATCACAATTTTAAGCATTAAAGTATTCCTGTCTGGTGGTTATAATGTTAGATCCAGCCTTAAGTAAGTTTATTTATGTACAGGTACACATAAATACAATTACATAAATTATCATACATGGCAGCATATATGTAGTTTACCCTCCAGAATAACCCAAATAGTCAGACAAAGTGACTTATTTCCATTGGGGTTCTTAATTAGCCTAGTGTAGATGATAGGCTTTAAACCAAATTAATCAACCAACCACCCACCAGACATGTGCAATGCCTGCAAATCTTTATTTTAAAGACATTTTTATCAACCAGCAGTGAATTCTGCATTGGACTAAAAAGGCCCCTGGTTTGTAAAGCAACTTCAGATTAGTTATTTAGGTATTACACTTAATAGTTTGTTTATCTGTTGGTACTGAACAATGACCACTATGGTAATACAAGGGTCACAATGGTAATACAAGGTCCACAATGGTAATACAAGGTCCACAATGGTAATACAAGGTCCACAATGGTAATACAAGGTCCACAATGGTAAAACAAGGGTCACAATGGTAATACAAGGTCCACAATGGTAATACAAGGACCACATTGGTAATACAAGGACCACATTGGTAATACAAGGTTCACAATGGTAATACAAGGACCACAATGGTAATACAAGGTCCAAAATGGTAATACAAAGCCCACAATGGTAATACAAGGGTCACAATAGTAATACAAGGGTCACAATGGTAATACAAGGTCCACAATGGTAATACAAGGACCACATTGGTAATACAAGGACCACAATGGTAATACAAGGGTCACAATGGTAATACAAGGACCACAATGGTAATACAAGGACCACAATGGTAATACAAGGTCCACAATGGTAATACAAAAGTCACAATGGTAATACAAGGGCCACAATGGTAATAAAAGGACCACAATGATAATACAAGGACAACAATGATAATACAAGGGTCACAATGGTAATACAAGGGTCACAATGGTAATACAAAAGACACAATGGTAATACAAGGGCCACAATGGTAATACAAGGGTCACAATGGAAATACAAGGTCCACAATGGTAATACAAGGGTCACAATGGTAATACAAGGACCACATTGGTAATACAAGGTCCACAATATTAATACAAAGGGTCACAATGGTAATACAAGGTCCACAATGGTAATACAAGGACCACATTGGTAATACAAGGACCACATTGGTAATACAAGGTCCACAATGGTAATGCAAGGACCACAATGGTAAAACAAGGTCCACAATGGTAATACAAGGTCCACAATGGTAATACAAGGGTCACAATGGTAATACAAGGTCCACAATGATAATACAAGGACCACATTGGTAATACAAGGACCACAATGGTAATACAAGGGTCACAATGGTAATACAAGGGTCACAATAGTAATACAAGGTCCACAAAGGTAATACAAGGTCCACAATGTTAATACAAGGTCCACAATGGTAATACGAGGACCACAATGGTAATACAAGGTCCACAATGGTAATACAAGGGTCACAATGGTAATACAAAGCTACAATGGTAATACAAGGGTCACAATAGTAATACAAGGACCACAATGGTAATACAAGGACAACAATGGTAATACAAGGTCCACAATGGCAATACAAGGACCACAATGGTAATACAAGGGCCACAATGGTAATACAAGGACCACAATAGTAATACAAGGGCCACAATGGTAATACAAGGGCCACAATGGTAATACAAAGACCACAATGGTAATACAAGGGTCACAATGGTAATACAAGGGCCACAATTGTAATACAAGGACCACAATGGTAATACAAAAGTCACAATGGTAATATAAAGGCCACAATGGTAATAAAAGGACCACAATGGTATTACAAGGACCACAATATTAATACAAGGGCCACAATGGTAATACAAGGACCACAATGGTAATACAAGGACCACAATGGTAATACAAGGTCCACAATGGTAATACAAGGGTCACAATGGTAATACAAGGGCCACAATTGTAATACAAGGACCACAATTGTAATGCAAGGTCCACAATGGTAATACAAGGTCCACAATGGTAATACAAGGGTCACAATCGTAATACAAGGTCCACAATGGTAATACAAGGTCCACAATGGTAATACAAGGTCCACAATGATAATACAAGATCCACAATGGCAATACAAGGGTCACAATGGTAATACAAGGTCCACAATAGTCATTCAAGGACCACATTGGTAATACAAGGACCACATTGGTAATACAAGGTCCACAATGGTAATACAAGGACCACAATGGTAATACAAGGTCCAAAATGGTAATACAAGGTCCACAATGGTAATACAAGGGTCACAATAGTAATACAAGAATCACAATGGTAATACAAGGACCACAATGGTAATACAAGGTCCACAATGGTAATACAAAAGTCACAATGGTAATAAAAGGGCCACAATGGTAATAAAAGTACCACAATGGTAATACAAGGACCACAATGGTAACACAAGGACCACAATGGTAATACAAGGACCACAATGGTAATACAAGGGCCTCAATGGCAATACAAGGACCACAATAGTAATACAAGGACCACAATGGTAATACAAGGTCCACAATGGTAATACAAGGTCCACAATGGCAATACAAGGGTCACAATGGTAATACAAGGTCCACAATGGTAATTCAAGGACCACATTGGTAATACAAGGACCACATTGGTAATACAAGGTCCACAATCGTAATACAAGGACCACAATGGTAATACAAGGTCCAAAATAGTAATACAAGGTCCACAATGGTAATACAAGGGGCACAATGGTAATACAAGAATCACAATGGTAATACAAGGGTCACAATGGTAATACAAGGACCACAATGGTAATACAAGGACCACAATGGTAATACAAGGTCCACAATGGTAATACAAAAGTCACAATGGTAATACAAGGTCCACAATGGTAATAAAAGGACCACAATGGTAATACAAGGACCACAATGGTAATACAAGGACCACAATGGTAATACAAGGGCCTCAATGGCAATACAAGGACCACAATGATAATACAAGGACCACAATGGTAATACAAGGTCCACAATGGTAATACAAGGGTGACAATGGTAATACAAGGGCCACAATGGTAATACAAGGACCACAATGGTAATACAAGGTCCACAATGGTAATACAAGGGTCACAATGGTAATACAAGGGTCACAATGTTAATACAAAAGTCACAATGGTAACTCAAGGACCACAATTGTAATACAAGGGTCACAATGGTAATACAAAGGTCACAATGATTATACAAGGTCCACAATTGTAATACAAGGTTCACAATGGTAATACAAAGGTCACAATTGTTATACAAGGTCCACAATGGTAATACAAGATCCACAATGGTAATACAAGGACCACAATGGTAATACAAGGGTCACAATGGTAATAAAAAGGTCACAATGGTAATACAAGGTCCACAATGGTAATGCAAGGTCCACAATGATAATACAAGAACCTCAATGGTAATACAAGGACCACAATGGGTATACAAGGACCACAATGGTAATACAAGGGTCAGAATGGTAATACAAGGGTCACAATGGTAATACAAGGATCACATTGGTAATACAAGGGTCACAATGGTAATACAAGGGCCACAATGGTAATACAAGGTCCACAGTGGTAATACAAGGGTCATAATGGTAATACAAGTGTTACAATGGTAATACAAGGACCACAATGGTAATACAAGGGTCACAATGGTAATACATGTGTCACAATGGTAATACAAGGTCCACAATGGTAATACAAGGTCCACAATTGTAATACAAGGACCACAATTGTAATACAAGGACTACAGTGGTAATACAAGGGTCACAATGGTAATACAAGGGTCACAATGATAATACAAAGGTTACAATGGTAATACAAGGTCCACAATTGTAATATTGTAAAATTGTTACAAGTTGTAATAGCACACAAAATGCGTGATAAAGGAGTAACAGGAAAAGTTGGTAGATGGATCTATAATTTCCTAACAAGTAGAACACAAAGAGTAGTAGTCAACAGAGTAAAGTCTGAGGCAGCTACTGTGAAAAGCCCTGTTCCACAAGGTACAGTACTTGCTCCCATCCTGTTCCTCATCCTCATATCAGACATTGACAGGGATATAAGCGACAGTGCTGTGTCTTCCTTTGCAGATGACACCCTAATCTGTATGACAGTGTCCACCGTTGAAGACACTGCAAGACTTCAAGCAGACATAAACCAAATCTTTAAATGGGCTGCAGAAAACAATATGAAGTTCAATGATGAGAAATTTCAATTACTCAGATACGGAAAACGTGAAGACATTAAAATCTCATCGGAGTACAAAACTAATTCCAACCACACAATAGAGCGAAAAACTAATGTCAAAGACCTGGGAGTGATCATGTCAGAGAATCTCACCTTCAAGGACCATAACAAAGTAGCAATTGCATCTGCTCGAAAAATGAGGATGGATAATGAGAACCTTCAAAACCAGGGATGCCAAGCCCATGTTGACACTTTACAGATCGCTTGTTCTATCTAGGCTGGAATATTGCTGCACACTAACTGCACCTTTCAAGGCAGGTGAAATTGCTGACCTTGAAAATGTGCAGAGAACCTTCACCGCACGCATAGTGCGATAAACCACCTCAACTACTGGGAACGCTTGAAGTTCCTAAACCTGTACTCCCTAGAACGCAGGCGGGAGAGATACATTATTATATACACTTGGAAAATTCTCGAGGGCTTAGTACCAAACTTGCACACAAATCACTCCCTACGAAAGCAAAAGACTCGGCAGGCGATGTAACATCCCCCCAATGAAGAGCAGGGGTGCCACTAGCACGTTGAGGGACAACACAATAAGTGTCAGGGGCCCAAGATTGTTCAACTGCCTCCCAGCAATACATCAGGGGGATTACCAACAAACCCCTGGCTGTCTTCAAGCAGGCACTGGACAGGCACCTCAAGTCGGTACCTGATCAGCCTTGCTGTGGTTCGTACTTTGGACTGCGTGCGGCCAGCAGTAACAGCCTGGTTGATCAGGCTCTGGTCCAACAGGAGGCCTGGTCACAGACCGGGCCGCGGGGGCGTTGACCCCTGGAATTCTCTCCAGGTAGACTCCAGGTAGACAATGGTAATACAAGCACCACAATGGTAATACAAGGACCACAATGGTAATACAAGGGTCACAATGGTAATACAAGGGTCACAATGGTAATACAAGGGTCACAATGGTAATACAAGGGTCACAAGGACCACAATGGTAATACAAGGTCCACAATGGTAATACAAGGACCACAATGGTAATACAAGGACCACAATGGTAATACAAGATCCACAATGGTAATACAAGGACCACAATGGTAATACAAGGTCCACAATGGTAATACAAGGGTCACAATGGTAATACAAGAGTCACAATGGTAAACGGGTCAATGTTAAAAAGGTCCACAAGGAATAAGACCACAATGGTAATACAAGATCCACAATGGTAATACAAGGATCACAATGGTAATACAAGGGGCACAATGGTAAACAAGGGCTTGGAATACAAGGGTCACAATGGTAATACAAGGGCCAATGGTAATACAAGGGCCACAATGGAATACAAGGACCACAATGGAAAAAAGGACCCCAATGGTAATACAAGGTTTACAATGGAAAAAGGGTCACAATGGTAAGGGGGCCCAAAGGAAAAAAAAGGACCATAATTAATAAAGGGCCCAATGGTAATAAACCAAATGGAATACAAGGACAATAATAAAAAAAAAAAAAAAATAATAATTTAAAAATAA